>NW_019014656.1:377229-529746 GCF_000150535.2 Carica papaya | reverse complement strand
CCACTTGCATGTGAGGAAGTAGGAGTACCAGATTCCCACTCTCCAGCTTCCAGCTTTCACTTCACTGGATAAGCTTTGTCTGATGTTCGTACTATTTATAAAAAAGAAAATTTGCTCGCCCAAAGTTTTCTTTTTACGCTTTTGCCATCCTTCCCATTTGCCCCATCTATTTATTGGCACCACCATCAGAAAGAACTCTGTACGTATAAATATATATGCAGAGGAAACAGAGCAGAGTGAGGTCTTTGGATATGGCGGTGCTTCCTTATAATGCAGTTTTCCTCCTCTTCATCCTCACCGCCTTACACGCTGTAAACCTAGCAAGTAAGTTTACTCAGGTCTGCTGTGAATTTTGCTTATTTTATATGCAAATCGAAGGTAGATGTTGATAATTTTTCTCTGTGTTTCATTTCTTCTGGCCTCTGTAAATTTTTCCGGTTGTACACTACTGCTGAATTGCTAGAGAAGAAAGATAGCTTTGCTATTATTATATTGGTAACCTTTTCTGACATAACGATTTCGAGCGTTTTCCACCGTAGTGCGTAATCGTTCGGAGAGAGAAAATAGTTTGACTGCTGAGAAAATACGAGGGAAATTAACCCACAAGAACAGAAACGAAAAATTGTTTTCTTCTTCTTCTTTTCTTTTTTTAATTCAAGGATTTTTTAGTAGCATTAATTAAGTTAAATAGCTAAAAATACGTTTCCTTGTTTTGTAGATTCCCAGTCATTCATTGGCGTTAACTACGGCCAAGTCGCCGACAACCTCCCTCCAACGTCAGCGACTGTGAAACTGCTCCAGTCTACCACCATACAGAAGGTCCGATTGTACGGATCTGACCCGGCTGTCATCAAAGCATTGGCGAACACCGGAATCGGAATAGTCATCGGAGCAGCCAACGGCGCCATTCCTGCACTGGCTTCCGACCTGAACTTCGCCAAGAACTGGGTTAATACCAACGTAGCCCCGTTCTATCCGGCGAGCAAGATCATCCTCATCACCGTCGGCAACGAGGTCATGACCTCCGGTGACCAGAATCTCATGAACCAGCTTTTGCCAGCTATGCAAAATATGCAAAACGCCCTCGACTCGGTGTCTCTCGGTGGCAAGATTAAAGTATCCACCGTCCATTCCATGGCGGTGCTCAAGCAGTCCGAACCTCCGTCTTCTGGATCATTCGACCCTAGCTTTGCCGACGTGATGAAGGGACTGTTGGGGTTCAACAAGAACACCGGTTCACCTTTCGCCATCAACCCATACCCTTACTTCGCCTACCGGAGCGACCCGAGACCTGAAACTCTCGCCTTCTGTCTATTTCAACCGAATGCAGGGCGGTTCGACTCCAACACCAAGATCAATTACATGAACATGTTCGACGCTCAAGTGGGTTTCTAATTTGAATCTTTAACTCAAAGTTTTAATAATTCTCTTTTTTTTTTTTTCGTTTTCCTGTGTGTTGACGAATCATGGGTTTGTTTCGAAGGTGGATGCTGTGCACTCTGCGTTGAGTTCAATGGGGTTTAAGGACGTGGAAATTGTGGTGGCGGAGACCGGGTGGCCTTACAAAGGAGACAGCAATGAAGTAGGGCCAAGTGTTGAGAACGCCAAGGCTTATAATGGGAATTTGATTGCGCACCTTCGGTCAATGGCAGGAACTCCATTGATGCCAGGAAAACCAGTTGACACTTACCTGTTTGCTTTATATGATGAGGACCTGAAACCAGGACCTACTTCTGAGCGAGCGTTTGGGCTTTTTAAGCCTGATCTCACAATGACATACGATGTTGGTCTCATGACCAAAGGTGGCAGCAGCCAGGTAAAATATATATTTTATCAATTTGACATGTAAATATCTATATTAGCACAAACTTTTGGGAAAAAAACTCGGAAACACTCAATCTAACTCGAACTCAAAAACTTCATAAAATATGAAATTACCCATTACTCATGGTTCGCAGTACACTTTTTAGATTTCATGTGTTAACGAGAACCTTTTTACTTGAAGACCCCGGCTAGTCCCAAAGCACCAACAAATCCATCACCTAGTCCGAAAAATCCTGTATGGTGCGTGCCAAAGGCAGATGTATCAAATGCCCAATTGCAGGCAAATCTGGATTATGTTTGCGGGCGAGGCCTTGATTGCAGTCCAATTCAACCGGGCGGAGCTTGTTTCGAGCCAAACACGATAGCATCACATGCAGCATTTGCCATGAATCTGCTTTATCAAACTGCTGGTCGGAATCCATGGGACTGCGATTTCTCTCAGACAGCTACTCTCTCATCTAACAATCCCAGTAAGTCTAATTTCCATATCAAGATTTAAGCCTAATGCTACATGTGAAGTGTATGTTTATTGGTCATTGCACACTAAGCTTTTTTCTCTCAACTCTTAAAGGCTACGACGGTTGCAGCTATCCAGCTGGGAGTACTTGAATAAAAAGCATCGGGCGGCTCTACTTTATTCTCAGTTATTGCCTTTAGCATCAGATTCAGCCTTCTGTTTCCTTTTCATATTTATTATATATCTGTAATTAATTTAACTATATATATGTGTATCTTTTAAAGTACACATAATTGTAAGATTAGCTTATACAGATTTGCATGTGGTTTGCTTTAATGGTGTTTTTTCTCGGTTCATTGTTTGCATTTGTTACTGAGTGATAGCTAATTAAGTGTTACTTTTAGTAGTTAATCGATAATTAATTAGATTAAATCATTTACACATAAATCTAAGAAAATTCTAAAATTCAACATATTTAGAATAACATAATTGAAATATTTAATCAGCTTGTTAAAATTTTAAAACCAAAACTTCTAATTACAAACAATTTAATATCAATAAACGTGAACAACTAAACTCCTTAATCTATCTATAGTGCATTATAATGTTTTTTTGCATAATTATATCAAATTTATATATTAAACTTAATTATTTAATCATTTGATTTGATTTTATTTTTAGTTTTTTTTTAAATAATGAATATACAAACGGAAATTATAAATATTCTAATACAATTTAAGTATATGACTCAAATCACCCTTGAATTTTTTTGCTTACCAGCACACCAACTAGGGAAAATTACTTTTTCTAATTCCAACAATGTACAACAATCAAATTCATGATCAGTCTCATCAGAAAATAAATTTTCGGTCAGCATTGTTGGCCTGTTCCGTCGGAAACCTTTATGGAATTTTTTGTAATAGCGTGCAGAATATCAAATCCGTTGTCGTCCAGCGGTTAGGATGTCTGGCTTTCACCCAGGAGACCCGGGTTCGATTCCCGGCAACGGAAATTTTTTAATTTCTCTTTCGAAATATCATGATATATTAAACTATGAGAATGAAACAACAAATCCGTTGTCGTCCAGCGGTTAGGATATCTGGCTTTCACCCAGGAGACCCGGGTTCGATTCCCGGCAACGGAATTATTTTTAAATATATTTTCCCTTGTGATTTTCCTTTTTGGGTTCTGACTCGACGGATGACTACCTCGCGTTAGAACTACGAGGAATCCACTGGCTGCGCATGCCACCACCAGCCCACAGAATTCACCCCGTCAAACAAAACAAAAGGACAAAAGTCAAATCTGAAAAGCCGTTAAAACGCCAAACCACCAGCACATCCGATCATCCGCATCACTCGACCTGGACGTGCCCTCCTCTGATCTTTCCCTCTTTCTTCAACACGTGGCCTTACCTCGCAACTCACGTGAGTGTCTCTCCTTTCGCACTTTCCCCATCAAGGACTTCCAGTAGTTCTCTCTATCCATCAAGATTCTCAATCTCCTCGTCAACCTATCTAAAGGTATATCTCTTCAATACCTCTCTCAACACAGAAGTTGCCTTCTTCATCTCTTCTCAATATAACTTGATTTATAACCTATGACTCAGTTATTTCCTTGCTTCTTGTAATTCTTGATCTTATTAATAATCACAGTAAGGATTAAATCCATTCCAAAGAGGGAATTTCTTTCTAAAATATTGTTCACTTACGCAGTTGTTTCCTGGTTATATTGTTTGTTGCCGAACAAATTTTAACCGTTAGCTAATTTGTTTCAGTCAAATATGGCTTCGTCGACTCTAATCTGCGATACAGAGGCCTGGAAGGACCTGAAGGTAACTCGCTAACTACTTTTTTGTATTGATTTTGTAGCAACTCGCCAATTTGGTCTAATGCCGCATTTTTGTGCAGGGCCATCTGGAAGAAATCAAACACACCCATTTACGCGATCTCATGGCTGATACGAGCCGATGCCAGTCAATGATGGTGTATGAAATTTTATCCTCCCCGTTTAATTGTGTAAACCATAGATTTTGGCAGATATTATATAATTAGTTGGGATGGCTGTTAGTTCTAAAGGAAATGTTAAAAATAATTCTGTGGTTGGATTTTCTATAGGGAGTTTGATGGGATGCTGTTAGATTACTCACGGCAGCGTGCCACTCTTGCAACCATGGATAAGCTCTATGTATTAGCAGAGGTGAATATTGATCTTTTCTATTTTGGGAACTGAGAGAGTAGAAAGTTGCTTTGTTTTTATAGTGACTTTGCCCTTATGGATGCCATAATTCCCTGACAAACCTTGCTTGTGTTGTGTCCAAATGCAGGCGGCACATCTCAAACAAAAAATTGGCAGCATGTATGCCGGGGAGCATGTAAGTCTTTATTAATCGAGTTTTGAGAAGGCATATCAAATACTGAAATTGACTTCAACAGAACACATTTTTTTGGGAAATGCTTCATATATGTTAAGGACACCAGTTATTTTGTGTAAATTGGAGACAATGATGATGACCTCTTAAACTTCTATTTCGGCCCTGCGGTGCTCCCAGAAATCAAGTCTCCTTTATTATAAAATGTTTTCTCTGATTTGTCCTCATTTTGTAATAATAACAGAATATGAATAGCATAGTTTTGATGTTGCTTACTGATGCATGATTATTTTGCATAATGCATGTCTGGCACCTTCAGATAAACAGCACAGAAAATAGGTCAGTGCTTCATGTTGCTCTCCGTGCTCCAAGGGATGCCGTCATAAACAGTGACGGGAAGAACGTTGTTCCAGATGTTTGGAATGTTCTGGACAAGATCCGGGAATTTTCTGAGAAAGTTCGCAGTGGTTCCTGGGTAATATATAGTTCCTTAATGAAATCTGTATTTGTTTGTCTTATGCCAGAGTTCTTGAATTATCAGCAAATGTTGGTAGGTTGGAGCCACTGGAAAAGTTTTGAAGGATGTAATTGCAATTGGTATTGGTGGCAGTTTCTTAGGTCCCCTATTTGTACATACCGCTCTTCAAACAGGTTATTATGCTAAATTACTTAATCTACTGTTCTCTAGAGTGATTTTATTTCAACTTCATTACACAACTAATATTGCATTGTTGGCAATTCACAGATCCTGAGGCTAGTGAATGTGCTAAAGGGCGCCAGCTACGCTTGTAAGTGCTTATCCACCACTGCATCCTTCATAGTTAATTTTTAATATCAGTATTGTAATAGCAGGATGCTAACTATACATGCATAAATAATTGTTGATAATTCATTGCCATGGTTTTCAACCTTGTTCCAAACATTCAAAAGAAGACTAATTAACATTCTACCATCTCTTTGACATAGATACATGTGCTTGGTACAATGAAACCGGTTTTATCAAAGAATCTCACTACATGATGCATGGAAGAGAAGAGAGGATATAGGAAATTTTTCTTTGTTTCTTCTCAAAATGCTTCTTCTTTTGTTTATATTAGAAGAGCGTGGAAATATATATTGTTCATCTGGTCAGCCACCACATGGCACCTGGTTTGAGGGTTCGCCTAGAGTGTTGTCTTAGTTTTAGTTACAACCCTCAATATATTGATTCTATCAAATGATGTTGCAACTTATCATTCTCAAATTTCATCTGATCTCTTTCGGGAGTAAATATCCTGATCTCCAATTTGCATCTCCTGCAGTCTTGCAAATGTTGATCCAATTGATGTGGCTAGAAATATCACTGGACTCAATCCCGAAACTACCCTAGGTAACGCATTTCTTTTCACTGAGTATCACTGATTTTTGACATGAAAACTTCTTATTTATTATCATTTTGATATTTATGATTTTGTTTGATTCTAATTGTAGTTGTGGTGGTTTCAAAAACTTTTACAACGGCTGAGACCATGCTGAATGCCCGGACAGTGAGAGCATGGATCACTTCTGCTCTCGGGTTAGTACTATTACTTCTAATCATTCCACGATATGAGTCCAATGGTAGTTTCAGTGCTGGAATTATTGATATTGCATCGTTTAATATTTGTGATCGGAACTGAAAATCCTTGTGGATAGGAGAATGAAAGTAGTGAGAATATGCATTTGTTTGTGGTCATGAATTCACGAGAAGATTTTTTTTTAGGCCTTCTGCAGTTGCAAAGCACATGGTGGCAGTCAGTACTAATCTTGCGGTATTGTTTATTTCTCTTATAATTTTCATTAATAAGCAGTTAATTGTAAATTTTTTTGTTTACTTCAATATTTTTCTAGCTATCTAGATAATGAATAAGTAGAGAAGAGTTTGTGTTGGTCACTCTTCACTTTATGCCTTTATTTGCTGTAGTAAAGGGAAGAACCTCTTTACTAACGAATAGGAGCTCAGATCCTTAAAGATTTTAGCCTGACACACAATGTCAAATAAATATAGAACAATTACCACGCCTTATGAAAGGGCCCTGGGCAGCTATGTTAGAGGAGCAAAAGTATTATTGTTGCATTCATATTCTAGCATTTTCTTCTCCTAAGTTCGATATCGATTGGGAAAACTCAGTTAGTTGGTACATTATCTATTTCTCTTAATATTTGGTATTATCATCTTGCATTGTGTAAAAACTATTTCCTTTGACAATTAGTTCAGGTGTAATTAATGAGCGCATCTGAGATTGTCTAAAATGGACACATTTTTTCTTCTGTAGCATATTCTTAGGATTTCTGTTCTCTCATTCTTTAGCTTTGTGTTCTATTTGTTTCTTGCTATTGACTGGCCTAGGGATGACTTTTGGCTCACCATAATTCAACTCCTCGTTTAACGGCAATAAAGTGTTTCTTTTTTCTTTCTATTCTCCTTAATTTGGAGACTTTTATATCTTTGAGTGAATTTAGTTTTTGAAATTTCTTCTCTACGAAAAAAGTTCAAGTTTTGAAGCTATTGAGTAGAATATCGTGACTTTGTTATATATTTTGTGGCAAAGGTATGTGTGGATATTTTTATATCCATATTACTAACTTATGTAGGAAACAAATTTATATAAGAAAATAGTAGTACTCTATGAGAAAATACCATAGAGGAAAACATCCTCTTATAGTTAACACTCCCCCTCAACACGCACAAAATTTTTTATATACTTCAACATGCCTCCTATGCACAAGTCCATCAAGTTTAATATGTGGATAAACGACAAACCCACCATATCTTACACTGAATTACTATTTCAGACATAAACAAGCAGCTAAACTTGATTGACATTGATATTTTGATACTTTGTAGAATAATTTATTTGAACATCTAAAGTTGCTAAAAATTTAAGCTGATAAAATATGATCTATGTATATATCGGTCAACAAAGATTAGTTAATAAATGCAAATACATGCAATATTATACTCCAAGATATAGCTTTTCTCATTTGCAAATTCTTATATGTAAACAGCTTGTAGAAAAGTTCGGCATTGATCCTAATAATGCATTTGCATTTTGGGACTGGGTTGGTGGACGGTATAGTGGTAAGTACTTTTTCCAGTCTTTTGGGAAGAGTTACTGGTAAATTCTTGTTTAGTTCATAATTAAATTGCTATTGCAGTTTGCAGTGCTGTTGGGGTGTTGCCATTGTCTCTCCAATATGGATTCTCAGTAGTTGAGAAGTATGGTCACTTCATACTAGTATTTTACTTATGAGCACATCATTTTTAAAACATAAAAAACTTATATGCACAGTGGAGCTGTGTTTAATGGGACAATGCAGATTTAATATATTTGAAAAAATTTTATGCTTTCAGCTGGAAAAGCAAAAACATACTGCATTTAGAATTAATTTTAAAGAGGATTAGGAATATAAGAGTAGAGAAAATTTTGCCTTTCTCTATGGACTTTAACATGAATTCTAAACCTGTTATGCTATCTCTGTGAAACATTTATCCTCATTGTATGTTTAGGCTAAGATAATAAATGGTTAGTTGTTTACTTTTTCAAATTAGGATACTTATCAGTTAGTCATGACCTCCTCTGTATACATTTTACATTGTTATCCATAATGGCTAAAAGAAACATTCAGAATTTTCCATCAGTATATGTCAATTTATTTGCTGTATGCTATATGACACTTTTGATCAGAGTTATAGCTTGATCTACCTTCAATTTAGATAAATGGTCTGACCTTTCTTTTCCTTGTTATAGCTTGATCTAGCTTGATTGTATGTAATTTGTTCTATGTTGTATCTTGAAGATTCTTAAAGGGAGCTTCAAGCATCGATCAGCATTTCATTTCAGCACCTTTTGACAAAAATATACCTGTAAGTGTCACTTTTTCTGCAAAAAGAAAACAGAATCATTGTAACAACATGAGCAATGATGCTTTGTCACTGACAGGTTCGTGTCCGATAATCCATTGGTGGTGCTCCTCTGCTTGTGTTTACATAAGTCTCTCTATTTGGATATATTCCTAATTGATGGCTTTGAAGTTTCACCTGTAAATTTAATAAATATTTGTTCAAATAGACCATCCTCAATATCTTTCTTGATTTGTGAATATGCTTTATGAGATCCCTGACGACAAATTTGATTATTTGCATTGGTGCTTCAGGTTCTTTTGGGTTTGTTGAGTGTGTGGAATGTCTCATTTTTCGGATATCCAGCACGAGTGAGTAATTATCCAGACTATAATCAAACTACTACATATTATGCATCATATGCTTTTTGTTTGTTGGTCATTTCATGATACTTTCAATGTTTATCCAGGCAATCTTACCCTATTCCCAAGCTCTGGAGAAATTTGCCCCACACATTCAACAGGCAGGCTTACAGGACTTATCCTTTTCTTTTCCAATTTTATTTTTGAGTTTAGTTGTACCTTAAACTTTTGCCTTGTTTCCCTTTAGGTTAGCATGGAGAGTAATGGTAAGGGGGTTTCAATTGATGGCGTTCCACTCCCCTATGAGTCTGGAGAAATTGACTTTGGTGAACCTGGAACAAATGGTCAACACAGCTTTTATCAATTAATTCACCAGGTAACTTGTGTGCTCGCCATGCATTTAGTTTTGAGCAAAATTAGGTCAATCTTGATCCGTAAGTTATTATTTCTGTTTAGGATAAGATTGTAGTACTTTAAATTGATTGACAAGCTGCAGTTCAAAACTTCTTTGAAGTTCTAGATAGTTACTTCTCCAAGCACTAGCATTAGGTAGTTAAATTCCAGCATAACCGATCCTCAATCATTTCATGACCTTACTTTGGTGGTTCTCTCTCTCTTTCTCTCTCTTTTATGAAGAAAATGTTGAATACATTGCTTGAACTTGAGCCTCCTATATAGAAAGGCGAGCACACTAACATTTGGACTGGGTGCCCTCATCTACTCTACATTGTTAAGTTAAAAACCATTATTTCTAATAGAGGGTCACTGAGTTTTGTTTTTCTTTTGGTTGTGCATAAACATGTTTGTGTGTACATGTATAATAGTTAATTCAACACATGGTCAGGAAAACAGAAGGGTTGGTAATAGTTGACAGATTCTTTTTTGAAGAGAATAGTTGACATATACTCTTGAAATTGTAACAGAGAAATTCAAAGTTGTACAATGGATTCAAAGAAATAGTTGACATGTACTCTTGAAGTTGTAAAGAGAAATTCAAATATGCAATGGAAACATCAGTTTCCTCTTATCTCTTAAAGGACTGTCGACTTTGCTTTATGGAACTTCAGTTGCTTCACCAAAAAAAAAAGGGAAATGGAAACTGGCAACCTTTACATAATAAATATTTGTCCTATCAAATTTGCGGTTCATAACTTTACCAAAGTAAATGTCATTCATCTTTTATCGTGCTTGGGACAAGCTTTTATTCATTTTATATTGTGCTGTAAAGTGCATGTATTTCAACTCACCTTTTTAATCTCCAGGGACGTGTCATTCCTTGTGACTTCATTGGCGTTGTGAAGAGTCAGCAACCTGTTTACCTAGAAGGTGAATATCTTCATTCTTTTGAGTAAAAATTCTTATTTTAATGGTTGAAGGTTGATCTTTAATGCTTCAGATTTCGGTGCTCTTCATTAATTAATGTTGGCTTTATCATTTCATTTTGCAGGTGAAGTGGTAAATAACCATGATGAGCTAATGTCCAACTTTTTCGCACAGCCAGATGCTCTTGCATATGGAAAGGTAAGCCTTGAGACAAATTTCTTGTTTTCTACGAATGATCTTTTTGGAGTGGAATTTTTTTTTTGTAAGAATGATTTTTATTTGGTACTTTGTGATATTAAATTACTCCTTTTAATAGAAGAAGAAGAAATGCTTTTGGTGTTATATTGAAAAGATAATTATTATTTGTAGACCTGGTTTATGAAGCTATTGCTTTTAGGTTTTGGCATCTAACTAGATATTGTATTTGTGCAGACATCGCTGGAACTGCAAAAGGAAAATGTTCCACAACATCTTATTCCTCACAAGGTAACTTGCTTTGATCCTCTCGACCAGATGTTTGGTTTAGGGCCAGGTTACTAATGTTAACTGTTACATCATCCACAGACATTCTCTGGGAACCGACCTTCTCTTAGCCTCCTGCTTCCATCATTGAATGTTTACAATATTGGACAGGTTTGCAGTTCCTTTCTACAAAAGTTTGTTCATCTGAGTCTTTAAGCATATGTTAAGCAGAAAGAAGAAAAGGAAAATAACTGTTTGAGGAGTTTGCAATCTGTATTTATCTGATAGCTATATGTTTCCATTAGATTTTTCGTTGTTGAGTTTCATTTAGGAGATATCATGTGCTTCATGCTTGGTCCTTATGAGTAGCAACTGTTAACATCAGTGTTTTTTACTGATTTCAAAATTATTTATTCTGAAACAATAGTCACATGTTTGTGAGGTTACCAGTTGGATGCAGTGACTAAAATAGATCAAGGATTTGGTTTGTTTACTCAATTGGCTGTTGAACAAGTCATATGCTAATTTTGTCCTGATTACAAATCTTCTAACTCCCAAGTGCCGACAAGTTTAGGCATGAACCATGTTAAAGGATTTTTTTTTCTTGCAGTATTGTTTTATATGCAATGCCTGTGAGGCCTAACATTAACCTTTCCTGTGTTTTTCAGTTGTTGGCAATCTACGAGCACAGAATTGCAGTAGAAGGTTTTATATGGGGCATCAATTCATTTGACCAGTGGGGAGTTGAGCTAGGAAAGGTATTTTCACTTAACAACCCCCTCGATGGCTATTTCTAGCCATGCAATCTTCCCATTCAAGGATAATAACTTTGCTGTTCAAACTATGCTTTGCCTTGTAATCACTGTGTCAATTTCTAGAATATCTATTTAATCTTTGTGAATGCAGGTGCTGGCTACTCAAGTCAGAAAGCAACTTCATACATCTCGTAAGAAAGGAGATTCAGTTGAGGGCTTCAACTTCAGCACGGCAACATTGTTGAAGAGATACTTGGAGGTACGGTAGTGTCTCTTATTCTTGATCTAAACAGGAACATTATTGAAGAATTAATCGAAACTTTTAAAATTCCACTGAAGTGGTGCTTAAAACTTTTTCTCTTAAAACTCAATATCCCTTGAATACACAAATTGAAATTCATACCTATAACCGACATTAAAAATACTGCACAAAAAAGACTAGATTTCTTATTAATGTTCCGATTACCAGGTTTTCACAATAATCAATTTTACTTGAACTACTTTATCCAGATTTTAAATTTTAAATTGGTAGGTTTGGTTATCGATTTCTACTTGGCAACCATAATTGGCAAGAACCAAGATAGTATAATCCGAACATCAGGATTTGTTGATGGCAATATGTGTCTGAGCATTGTTTTTCCTAAATGAGATGTTTAGTTTTATGGTGTTGCTCTGTGACTGGAAAGTCATTTTATCTTTCAGGCAAGTTCAGATGTCCCAGCTGATCCTCCCACAGTTCTACCCCAGATATGAGTGACTTGAATTGTGCAATTTTGGCTTCCTTGAGCAATAAAGTAGTGGTTCCATCTCATGTAACAGCTTTGTTGAAATTATGGTGGACTCTAATATTTAATAAAGACTCCTATATGGGCGGCTACTGTAACAAATTTTTCAACAAATAACTTTGAATTAACAATTATTTATGAGCTTAAGTAACATTTGAAATAACCTAGAGAAATACTACATTCTTATTTCGAACAGATATAAGTTAAAACTATAACAAATTCTAAAATTTTCACCCTAAATTTTTTTAAGTTACTTTATATATTTATGGTCCAAAAATCCATCAACTACCATATTATAAAACACAAATCATCACTAATAACTAGCAGAGTGGGAGTACTGCACAAAAAAGGAGGCTACTACTAAATTTTCTAGTACTGATTAACAAAATAATTAAGACACTTGCGAATTACGCACCCTAAGGATAGATTGATGAGTTTTAATTATAGCATTTCAGTCAAAGTCACTGTAATATCTTCTAATTTTAAATCAAACACAATTAAATTCTTCCTCTACAAAATATTAATAAAAGTCCGCTAAATTCTTATAATTCCTAATTGAACTTGTGTAAGTGAAAATGCTGAGGAAAGAATCACACTTCGCATTGGATATTGAGAAATCTAAAATATTGACGAAATTCCCAAAATGCAAGCGAGGAGTTTCAACTTAAAGCACCTAAACCCTAGTACTTGATTTCAGCCATTAAAATTCCAGGTCTAATAAACGAAACAGCCGCTTCTTGCCTACCATATAGTCAGAGGAATTACACAGGCACGTAATAAGGCCCCCATTAGTAACAATAATCAGTGGATCAACCATGACTTCAAACGCCGGTGGATCCAAACCCTCCCTCGCCCCTACTGGTCGAATCTAGATCCTCAACCTGCACCACATCGGGCGTCACAATCTTCTCGATGATCAACTGAGCGATCCTATCACCTATTTTCACCTCGAAATCGACATCAGAATGATTGAACAGTATCACCCCGACTGCGCCTCTGTAATCTGCGTCAATCACGCCGGCACCAACGTCAATCGAATGCTTCCATGCCAGACCTGATCTCGGGGCTGCAAGTTATGTGAATTACCTCTTGTAAGTTGAGGAATAAACCAAACTCATTTCGGGGACAAATGAGGGAAGAGAGAGAGAAAGTCACCTATACGGGCATAGGTTCCTTCAGGGATGCCAATACTCAGATCTGTTGGAACGAGAGCCTTCCCTCTAGCGGGCACCTTAGTCTCAGTCGCACTACATCAAAGCAAAGGAAACCCTAAAACCTGAGCGCTAAATTTCAGGACGATCTACGGACAGAAAATTGCATTATAATTGATTTACCTGGAAAGATCGTAACCAGCTGAGAGAAGAGAAGCCCTAGAAGGCAAAACAGCTTTATCTGAGAGCTTCTTCACTCGAAGTGGAGACGGAGGGCATTGAGGAACATCGTGGACGCCATTGTGGTCGAGCTTGGGGATTTTAGGTGATGGTTCTTTGACTTCAATGCCATTGTTCTGTACCTCTGATTGCGTCATCTTTAGGAGCCTGTGAGATCGAGTTAGAAAAATATTGCTAGCGTTCCAAGAAATGGAGATAAAAATTTGAGAGCAAAAATTGCAGAGACTCTTGTTTTAATATAGAAAAATGCCCGCGAAGAAGAATGGTGTTTTCGATTTGGTGGCGCCAGTTATTCCCGCCATCTTTCTTGCGGGACAATCACGCCTTTCGCGAAAAAGCACAACTGCTTCAGTTCCGTATTATAGGAAGGGGTGCCGGACCGGGTCTGGCGGTTTTTTTGCCTAAAGACCAGAATCTAACAAAAACCGGCTCAGATCGGTTCGGTTCTCTGATTCCAGGAGACTGGAGCAGTGGCGGCAGCGCGAGCAAAAGGCTGGTTGCTTGTCCCGTCGCCGTCAGTCTTCAGAGGGTGTGAAGGCGGAGAGAGAGACTAATTTAACCCACAGGTTTGTTTTTTATGAATTTTAATTTAAATCGGGCTCAAAGTCAATCTAATTTGTTTTTTTAGATAAATTATTAAACACTTGTTTTAATTTAATCTATAATTTTTTTTATTACAATTTAATTCTCATTATTTTTTACTTATTTCAAACTGTTAATTCCTTATATTTTCATAATGACAAAAATTTAAAACATTTTTAAAACAGTTAAAAAATAATTTAAATTAATTAATATAATTAATATATTAATCAATTAATAAAGATCTATTTTTATTATTATTAATTTATTAATTAATTAAAATAATTTTTAAATATCAAACATAATTTCACTATTTTAATTTTTTTCTGTTAAAAAATAAAAAATTTAAACACAAGAATAAATTAAAAGTAAAAAAAAAAAAAAATTGTATCTGGAATACTAATTTACTAATTTATTCTTGTTTTTTCCCTTCTATACTTTTGTAAGGAATTAGCAACATTCAAACTGTACAAATGATAAATGATTTACAAAAAAGCCTGAAATTGGAAGCAGCCTGTCTGAAACCGTGGGTGACCACGTTTGACCTTAAGAGGCTAATTGAGTCTGCCTACTCCGAGTTCTCGTTGCTCCCTAAATTGAACATAATGTGTGGAAAACAATTACATTAAAGAAACAGCAGTAATACCTTTAAAAAAAATATTGAAAATGATTGTTCACGCGGGTGTATTTACATGCATGATACGCCGTCACCAGGATTGTTCATAGGCATACAGACACAGGTATTAGGTTGTCCACTTATTTCACCAAGATTCCATTTATATGCACTAGCATACATATGCATGCATGAATTTACATATAACCATTACTCCATCAAGTTCGTAAGGAGGGAAGTGAGCCTAATCCTAAAGAACCGTTTTACTTTTGTCCCAATTCCTCATTCCTTTAATCAAGTAAAGATCTTAGAAGCCAGAATGTCACCGAGTCCAAACTTGAATGTTTTTACTCAACCCCAAAAAACTAGACTGGTATTACTGAAAGATCCTATTCCATGCAATCCAACCACATAGAGTGGGAACAAGAAATCGAATTCCTTCACAACCCAACCGTTAGGCTTAACATTTGTACACGCCAGTGGCAAGCAAAACTAAAATGTAACTCAAAGCGACCTTTCACTCAGGCTCTACTTGGCTTTTCAGGACTTGGATTAGTATTTGAGAAGCAAAAATATACTATTATGTTACTCTGGGGATACCAAAGACATGCAAAGAAGGTAATGTAGTATCCAAGAGGAAAACCATACTGGAATTATGAATTTTTCTTTCGTTGTAAAATTGAGTACAGATATAATGGTGTTCATTGACAGGTTTATTTTGCAAACTGCTGCCAGAATTTCACGAACCATAATTTTTCAAATCATTCTTTCCGGTGAAATTTTTATTTTATCTAAGCAAGAAGAAAACTAACAAGAAGAAAAGAAAGATAACTTACATCTTCATGTATGTTAATAAGTTCTGACACTGACGTATCGCCAAAAACATTCAGTCCTTTCTTTGCCTTCCCTGCACCAAGAAATCAAAACAATAAACTTCAAAACCATCCCAAACAGAGTGAAAGATTTAGACCATGGCATAAACTGAGGGAACGATTTTAGACCACGACCCTAAAGTATCATTTCTATCTATACTGGTGCAAACCCTAACTCTGTACTTCTTGGGAAAGGAGAGTGACCATGAAAAGCCTAGGCTTGACATAACCTATCCAGGGCAACTGGATAGAAACCAAGTGAAAATCTGGATATAGACCTCAGGAATATATATTGTGAAAGACATCACGATTCATTGTTAATAACGGTAACTTCATTGTCTTTCAAAATTTAATCTACAAGCTTTTTCCTGGAAGACAAACAAAATAACATAAGACACCAAGGGAGGGTCGCCTGTATATCCTAGTTCCTCAGACAAGTAAGACCACGACCCTTGAAATGATCAATGGGACTAATTCAGACTTGCCAAGATTGATTTTCAGCTGAGAAACTACTTCAAGACACACCAAAATACTTTTGCATTCAGCAACACTTCCCTATATCCAGCTTGTAAAGCAGAATATGGTCATCCGCAGAGAATAAAATTCTGTTACCACCTTGAAGCCTCCTAAGCCATTTTCCATGCCTCTCAAACGGAACTCACAAAATGACAAGAAAAACCCCTGAATTTCATGGTTTTCTTTCTGATAAAAAAATAATCTTTATTAAGAGAGGAATGAAAAAATACAAAGCAGATAACATATTCAGTTGAAAATGATTCAAAATAAAAGAAATAACATAAGTAGAGCACAAAGAACAAAATGGAATCACTGGTGATCACATGATTATGACTTCCTAACTCCTGTGGAGGTCAGTGTCAAACACCTTACTCATAGCCTGACTTCTCCTTGGAAAAGAAACAGAGGAAAAGGAGAGTTAGTCAAGAGGGATAAGACAGAAATAAGAGATTTTTTTCCTTAATGATTTCATTCAAACCAGAACCTCTTTTTATAGGCCAAGGTTGGCAAGAAGAAGTGTGCCCATTTGTTTGGTCCGCATGGAGGTTACAGCCTGCAAGCGGCTATGGTTACACAGTCAGATAGTTACAACTTCCTGATCACCCAGTCTTAGCCTATTTTACCTTTCTTCCTATAGTAGACTTTGAATGGTTTTCTTACAGTCAGTAAGAGAGAAATCAAAAAAATCTCCATGAATATTGGCTCATAAGGAGACCAAAATTGTCATCTTCTCCCATAACATATCAACCGGAAAATACAATGATTTCTTTATAATCAAATTGTCCAAGGTAAGTGAGATGTGTCGGAAAACCTTGTCTATAGCCTCCACACCATCTCACATCGAATGAGTAGGTCATTATGGGTTTCCACTCCTTTACAGCATATCACACAAATGTTTGGATATAGAGCATGATTGGCCTTTGGTTTTGCAACAAATAGTTGCTGTTTAACCAATTTAGAACTGCAGTCTATGCGAACACCATCACCTTAGAATGAACCTTGACTTGCCAGAATGCCCTGGACATGAGACTATGGTGACAGTAAGGGTGTTTGGTGATGGGGTCGAATAAGGATTTACAAGTGTTTATATCTGCTGGCTCCAAAGTCCTAGACCCTGCAATCTGATTGTTAGGATGGAAAGATTCAACAAGGCTCAAAAAGGTAAAAATTCCTCAATTTCTCTGCCATTCAAGTTAGGGAAAAGTGAAAATTTAAGCTTAAATTACCATTGAAAGAGACAAAAGCTGATTGATTGGAGCTTTGTGAAGTGAGGAAATTCGAATAGGTGAGGACATAGAGTTCACGAGGGGCCTTCATCCGTCCAATGATTCTCTTAGAAAAGGATCTCAAAGCCATCTTTCATATTGTAACGGGTTAGAGATGTGTAAATGCGAAGCAAGCTGGATATCGGCTTCCATGGTGCTACGTGGATCTTCCAGCAATTGCATCCCACCCATTCCATAGAGTGTCATGGATGCTATTGGTCACTATATGCTCAAGAAATTTGGTTCCTACAGAAAACGCGATAATCACTAAACCTATAATGACAAATTATTAAATTTTGGACTTACAACATGCCTTGCATTTCACCAAATGATATTTCCATTACTCTCTAACCCCTGTTCAAAATGTTCTCATCATCCCCTTTAGTCTCTCAATCACCGTCATAGGTACATTCAACAAAGACCTGTAATATAAAGGGATACTAAAACTACAGGACTGAATTAATGTTACTTTATCCCCATCAAAAAAGACCACCTATCCAACTCTCTAACCACCAGATACTTCACAAAAAAAAAAAAAAAAAAAAACCACCCGTCCCAAGAAGACTTGCATCTAGATTTGCCACCTAAGGAGATGCAAGTTTCCTGCACCCTATTGCCTCAGGTAGGCTGCTCACTGTACTATCTGCCATATTTATTCCTGCCAAACCACTCTTATTCATGTTGAGGTAGAAACCAGAAATATAGTTAGATACATTCATTAACATGAGCGCATTGATAATAGATATGTGACAAGAACAAAACTGTGTCATCAGTGACTTAGAGGTAATACACCTAAACTCTATTATTACCAACCACACATCTTTCTATAACCCTTTTTTTAATCCCCAAATCATCATTCTACTCAATCCATCAACAGCCAATGTAAAAAGAAAAGGAGAGAGAGGATCACCTTCTCTGGTACACCAGGTAACCTGAAACCAATCATGGGCCTTACCACTTACTATTTCTTTTTGAAATATAACCTTACCATTTACTATAACCTCGAAAGAGACAGAAAACAAACAACCTTATATTTATCCTCCACCTATATCCAAAATTTTCTCCATCCATCACTACATCCAAGAAATCTCTATTCACCCTAGCATAAGCTTTCATAAGTCTAGCTTCAGAACTAGCCCTTTCCTTTTTGCTCTGGCCATGTATTCAACAATTTCGTTAGTTATAACGGATGCATCCAAAATTTGTCTTCCTCTCATAAAGGCACTTTGATTTGATGCTAAAGTATCATGTAGGACCTCACTAAAGCGTAGGGACAACACCTCAATAATTATCTTATAGACACTAGTTACCAAACAAATAGGACGGTACCATTTTTTATTCATCTTTCTTGGCATGAGAGTAGTAGATGTGGAGTTCATACTTCGATACATGTGTATGTGTTCAAAAGGAACTCCCCAAAAAACTTCATCAAATCATCCTTTATGATTCACCAATATGATTGGGAAAAAGCTCCACAGGTCCATTCTGACCAAGGGATTTCTCTATGCACATCACCCAAACAGCTTTCTGAACCTCCTCAAATGGTCTCTCTGAATACTTTGCTTTGACAATATTATGGGTTGCCAATGAATACTTTTTAGACGGTCTAGAAACCTCCTCTTCATTGTACAACTGCGATAAAAGTTAGTGATTCATGCCCAATTGCATCACTATCAAGCTCTACAGTCCCTCTCTCTAGTTCTAACTCCTTAAACTCAATTATTCTCCTCCTACCGTTACCTACCCTATGGTACAAGCTAGTACTGGCATCCCCCTCCTGAACCCATTTCATCCTAACCTTTTGCCTCAAGGTTCGCCCCTCTTCGCGCATGACCTCCTCAAGCTCATTTTTAAGCACTCTAAGTCGAGTGATTTGAGGTTCAACAAAGCTGTCCTCTCATGCTAGTTTGTCTAGTCCCTTCATCTCCTCCAGGATCTCCCTCTTCTTCATTCATGTCTTCGAATACCACCTTATTCTATATCCTCAATCTATCGTTTAGATACCTCAATCTTTTCATAAATTACTACCGTTGCCAACATATCATTGGCCCTTCCTGCCACCACTCCTTTACTTTGTTGTACAAACATATTTCCAAACCTAAAAGGAGCAGGGCTCCATTCAATCAAGATTCTAGAATGGAGGGAAAATATCTGATACAGCTTGAGGTAAAACCGCTTGTACCGAATCTAGATCCTCCCAACAAGTGCAAAACCAGGAAGCAACTAATGCATGAAGAGGATCTTCCTTGCCTTCTACTTACCAAGTAAATTAGGGATTAGAAAGGAGGAGATTATGCAACATGCAGTCGGATAAATTCATTAAATCCTTGTGTGGTCATTGTTTCTCTCCCACCATCTAACTTCTCTGGGGAAATCTGAATGCATTGAAGTCCCCATCCAAGCACCAACATAAATTGCACATACCCGACAAGAACGATAGCTCCGCCAAGAAGAGGGACATATAGCTTGGGTTCAGCAGCACATAAACACTGATCATCCACCAGGTTCCTTACCATTTATTTTCAACAACACTGACAAGGAGAAAGATCATTTAATCATATCCACTATACTAGCAGTCCTAATATCCCAAATTATGAGAAAATCCCTTGAGGCAACTAAAGACAGGATCGTCACGCAATCCTCAAAGTGCGACTCTGAAATACTGCAGATCACGATTGTACCTGATGACTCTTTTTCCATTTCTTGTATAAATACTATGTCAGAGCACGCCCTAGATAATACTTCCTTTACTTTCTTCCTCTTAAAACCAATCCCCAATCCATTAACATTTTAACTAACGATCCTTATATAGTTTACTGCTTCCCCCTGTCACTCCGCCCCGACTCCCTCGACCTCCTTGGGTAATTGTGGTTGCTACTCTCTTTATCCCCTCTTCTTTTGTCGCATATAAGTTTTGAGTGACATTCCAATCCTAACCACCTTTTCCGATTTATCCACTAATCTGAAGTCTAGACTGTCCAAAAAGGCATTAGGATTTCTCAAATCTGAGTTTGTCATTATTGGTTCGAATAACATGGTTTTTCATGCAGTACATGGTTTATTGTTACATTAGAGATGTTCCGGCCATCCCAAGTTTCGGGCAATAGGAATAAGGAAAATTATAAAATAGGAAATCTAAAAATTCTAATTCTTATAACATTTAAAATCTATATAAAAAAGAAAATTAAAATATTATAATTACTTCAATTGATAAGGAAAAGCATAAAAGATGATATCCAACATATTCTAATTTCTATGACATTTAAGATCTATTAAAAGAGCACTAAAATATTTTAATGCTTAAATAAACTTAAGATAACCTATATAACTTTAAAGTACAAATTAATAATAATTACAAAAGGTTCCTTTGACAGAAAATTTATTGCAAATTAAGATCTTGTTCTCAATCAATTCTCTGGATTATTTGGAAGGAAAGAGACTATAGGATCTTTGAAAATAGAGAAACTAATCTTACTTCTATCAAGGATAAGTGGCTGCATTTTTTTGGCTCCATTGTTCTTGGCCACAATCTTATTTCTTTTGACGATTTTGGTTCTATTGTAGATATTCTCACAGATCTGTAAATCCTTTTTTTTACATGAGATACGTCCCCTTGGAATCTCGTTAATATTATTGCTTACTTTTATCTCAAAAAAAAAAAAGATCTCGTTCTCCATCAATTAACCTCAAAGTATTTTTTTATATGTTATATATGTCAGCGACTCACTTGCAACACCTTAACTGTCCAACTATAGCGCCTGCTAGAGTTATCAATTCCAGGAGTCTTTTAGTGTTTCCCTGAGTATATGTCTTAGAAAAGAAAAGATGGTGCTGAGATACTAGCTAAACAAGCATTAATACGCAAGCAGGCTCGTGTTGACTTCAGTACCCAAAGACAGCCTATAGAATAAACAAGAGGAGAACCAATTTTGCAGATTGTTTACCAGCCAGAGGAAATGTTCTGCTGCATAACTTCTGCGTTTCATGCTTTGATAAGGTTTCGGGCTTTCGGCCACCAGCACTTGCTCTTGTAAGTTCAGTTTCTTCTAAGCTATCAAAAGAAGATTTTTTTATGAGATCACTGCTACAAATCCTCCAGAAATATTAGAACAAATGATACATAGAAGTGATATCCCCTTAACTACGTCTAAGATAGTTTCAATACAAAAATCCATCAATAGAATTCCTTTTAATGATACATTATATTCTGAAAATAAATTTAAACAGAGTTTACAGATCATATTTGGCAAAAGATTTTAAACACGTTTGGGCATCAACAAAAGAGTGAAAGCTAACATCTTCGCAATATTGAGTATATGACCAACAAATCCAGCTTTTTTTTTCTGTGAACAACAAAGCCAACTAATATGCAAATGTTCCTTCATATGACAAGCAAGAACTTTTTTATATAGAAAAATAGAAAATAGCTATGCAAATACATAACGCGAGCTCCCTCATCAAGACATTAGAATTGCACCCCAATTTCCTCAACCCTATATATTGCCAAGAAAGCTTTCTTTCAAACACATCTAATTTTTTTATATAAACAAAAAGGCAGCCACTCAATTTTAGTTCTCCCCAAACTTCTTATAATGTGTTTTCCATTTAGTTGTGGGCAAAGCATTCCTGAAACACATGCAAGCACATCTGTATGTATGAATCATTTATACACAAGACATACATTAATGTTGAAACAAAAGAATATTATCATCCACAATGTGTCAAATTACTAGCTAACTGACAATTCACCTGGCCTGCAAACTAAAGGAATTCGAGTCCTTTGCTGATATAGCCTCCTAATACCAATATAACGAAAACAACTCAGTTACAAAATTATGGTCTCAAAAGTAGGCAACATAACAACCATTAGTCAACTTGATTGGAATCAAAATATTAAACAATGCAAGTTTTAACAAAACAAGCACTGAGCAAAGTTCAAGAGGGAAATAATGGAAAGTTGTGAATTACAATTTACTGCCCATCTTTTGCCTAAAAAAAGTTTGTTTTAGCAAGAAAATTCATTATTCCGCTTATCTGCTAATCAGTTTTGAAAAAATCCCAAGGTGCCAGAGAAATATGCGATCATGAAATGAAACAAAGAAATTCTATTTGTAATTTTTTCTAAAATGCCAAATCTTGCAGACCAAATAGAACTCATCCTAGCCTGAATCACATTAACCAATCTATAATTGAGAGATTCTTTTGGTACATAAACGTAATGTGGCGTGGCACCTTTGTATTCCACTTACTCTTTCCAAGGAACCATCATTCAGGATCTCCCAGCTCTCACTATCCAAGCATACTAATTCTACATCTCCATTGTCATAAATTATCTACAATCAGAAGAGAATTGAAAGCATTAGGTCATTACTGCAGAACAGGAAAGATACGAAAAAACAACATATAATGGACTTATAGGAACTTGTATGTATTTTCAAAAAGAACTTGTATATGACATACACAAGTGAATAGTTTGATGGACAGCTATAACTTACTGTTAGCAATACCGTTAATTTATCTCACAAAAACAAAAAAGAAATACATATTTATAACTGGTAAGACATCCAAGAAAATCAGGGGACTGATAGAGATTCTATAGACAAAAATCTGATTTCCAATCTCGAACATGCATAATTAAGTTCCAAAATGAGTCCAAATGCATATTTTCACTGTAATGGAAAGAAGAGTACATAAATTAGAAACTAGTCAAGAAATGCTCATTTTAGTTATTATTTATTATTAGTGCCATTCTGAAACTAAACTTCCCCAGCAAAAAGAAAACAATGATTAGCGAAAAGCAAAATCAAATAGCCAAAAACTAAAGCAAATATAATACTACTTACCCCTCAATTATGTGTTTCAAAGAATCTTCAAAAAAAAAAGAAAGTATCTAAAAGAACTCTATAATATAATATAAATTCTGACGACGAAAACAATCAAGTACAACATATTATACATATTTACCTTATGAGTATTGTTTCTAGAGTTAAAACTGTCCACAGAGCCAAAATAGATGCTGGCAGAAAATCCATTAGAATTGTTAAGTGGAAATCCACATCGTGTTCTCAAAATTATCTACTTCAAACACAAATTCTTACCATCCATCAACTGGAGACAGTAATTTGATCCGCCTCCCAGTCATCACTTCACTCTTGTAGCAAAAATCCCTTAAAAAAATTTATGGTTGCATAAGATTGGGAAAGAAAAAACTAACAATCTCAAGGAAATCCTCTATATGAGTACGTATCCACCTTTGAACTGCAAGGTTCTTGGAACATGGCAGTGGAATTTTTGGAAGCTTCACCTGTAACGCTACCACTTGCCCTGATACCATTCAGACAAGTGGTAGTTTTTCTCAATTTCTGGGCTACAACTTCTGGATCAGTTGGAGAAACTTTTAGAGTGATGGAACTACCAGAAGAAAGTTGCTTCTCCAAATTTTTTTCAGAAAGTTTCGAAGGAATATCAACGTGCTTTTTGACAGTAGAACATTTTTTCGGCAATGCAACTAATCCAACATCAGTTGGAGACACACGTCTTCTGCTGCGTCTCGAACTGATTTCCTTCCTTGGACCATCTTTATGTGTTTCATTTGCCCCACTTATTGGCACATCATCTTGCTTGCATGTTGCAGTCAACTGAGTGTTGATAATAACTGGTCTTTTATTCTCTTGATGCTTTCGTTTAAGAAGAGTTGAAGGAGGCTGAAATGTAAAAGAGAAAATGCTGTTTGGATAGTCAAGGACAAACTAACAGAAGAATGGAACTATAGGGATGCAAAGCATATGGTTAACTATTAACAAGAACACTCTAGAAACATACCAAAGAGATCTGATACTTAAACATATCTATTATTCTCCCCAAAAAATTTTGTTCAAAGGGGAGTGGAGTATGACACTTCAGGTTAGCCTGCAGACAACAAAAAGATATAAGATATCATATGATGTTTTACATATAACCGACATTCTTCATCTTGTTGAGAACTTGCCTCTTCACTATTCTTAGTAAGACTTATCCTATAGAGTGACGATGGCAGCAAAATCAGCCCACGTGTGCGTGATGAGGAGATTCCAATTTGATTTAATGCACCAACAGCTGAGATCCCCATGTCAGCAAGAAGATGCAGCTTCTGCATTTTGAGCACATGTCAATTTTAACAACTATCTAAGCCTACAAACCAAATAAATACAACGCAACGCTTACAGGTGTTTTCTGAGCATCAATAGCATCATCAGCTCTTTTGATGGCACGAAAAATACAAAGCAAGGAAGCAACAGTGTCATTCACAAGATCTACATCGCCATTAACAATGCTAGTATTAACTAGCGCTTGCAACATTGAGAAGAGAGGACTGTAAAAGAGAGAGAAAGTAAGAACTATCCTGACCATAATAGATAATAAATCTCTGCAAGAAGAAATAAATCCCACTTACTGACAGAATTGAGCATATACTTGTTCATCCTTGCAATCCTCAGGCGGAAAGTCCTTACTATGAGCCAGAACATGGATCAAGAACACCACTATATATGCTGGGTAGTCTGTAATTGCCATTCCTTGCTCAGAAGAAGTTTGGTGGATTTGAGCTTCTCTACTATAATCCTTGATAAATTCTGCCATATATTTAAATGACTGAACTTAACAGTGTCAGTGGACATTATTGGAAAAAGAAACTAGAAAAGAGTAAATGAAATCAGAAACAATTACTTGAAAGGCAGACAGACATACATCATCTTGTAGATCCTTGAGGCAATCAGAGGTAGAAAATGCAAAAACACAGGCATATCTACTGGGTATAACACGCTCCTTCAACAGCTTACGAGTTTTATCAAGAAATGATCTCCGAACAAAAGAGCAGGTGTCCTAGAATATGATATGAACATTAAAAAATCAAAACTAAAATGAGCCAGTACCTAAACAAGAATAACACAACCATCAAGGCTACGATTTTGAAGCCCACCTATGAAGACGAAATATAATAGGTTCAAAATCCAAGTTTGTACAAGTGGAGGGGCAGCTTAGAGGTCAGACAGATTCCTCATTTGCATAATTTAGTCTTAGGAAAAATGCATGTTAAGTTACTTCAGCAGAGGCACCAGCTATATGCTGTCAAATTAAGGATTAGCACTCCTCACAACAATCAAACTTAAATTAAGAATGTGCGCTCCTCACAACAGTAAAGCTTAGGTTTCATTATGAATAACAGCTATATAACCTAAACACGCGAGGTGGGAGAACATTCCCTTCAAATTTCCCTTAAAATTATCTTTTCAGAATTCTCTTAGCAGCTTTTCTGTCAAGCACAATTGAAGTTGCTCACCTTTGCCATCAATATGGTTAAGCAGAAAACCTCAGAAGAAATATGCAAGTTCCATCTTCTGGAAAGCTTGAGAACGGATTTTGCTGCAGCTAATCTGATATGAGCCTTGTCCCTTTCACTTCATTACATCATAAGCAGAATACAAATAAGCATAACTAAAATCCATGAGCATTTTTAAATTATACATGCAGCCAATAAGACCCTCAGATTCAGGCCTGCTACCATCTAACCATGCAGCCATAATTGTTTTTTTTGTTACTTTCAATCCTTTTCTCGCTTTTAGTGATGAAAGCAACAACTAAACTCACATACATGCTATAACATAATGCTAATAATTGAATGAAAATGCCTATCAGGCCTTCAGAAAAGCAAACAGGCCTGATTTCTTTCTAATTAAGAACAGGGGAATTGTTACGTCTGTTGAAAGGATAATTTATTAATTTAGTGGATTAGCTCCCTAATGTTTACTCTGTTTTTTTAGGAGAATTAATATTAGTAAGAAAATAAAATACATTAACCAAGGATATTATAATTAAAAGCAAAGGTATCTAATCCCAACAATCCCCAAAAGAGTACCTTGATTTGGTAGCACTAAAAGCATCATTCTTTTCCAGCATTTTTGATAAGATGTCCAACAAATCATCAATTTTCCATGTAACCTGGGATCTTTGATATGGCAAAAAACTCTTGACAAGCATTTTGAGTCCATATATCTGCAAGGGAGGAAATTTTGTTTGAAAAGAAAAAATACATATGTATTCACAGTGCACCAAGAGGAGGCCAACCATACACAAAATTGTTTCGCAAGAAAGAAACTACAAAAAAAAAGATTTTGTCATGAAACTCAAATTCCCTTTGACCAATAAACAAAAGAAAAAAAATCAAACTTCCCTTATTCAACACTTACCTTTAATTTGCAAGAACAACTACAAGCTAAA
The DNA here is from genome assembly GCF_000150535.2 of Carica papaya. The sequence goes on along the minus strand of NW_019014656.1, from coordinate 503,054 downwards.
GGCTCATCGTCAGTAATTAGATCATCTGATGATTCCACCTGGAACAGATAAAATTCACATTCACCATACAACAACTAGCTTGATCATCCAAAACAATCTAACTACATAGAGATATAAAAAAAGTTTACAATTCCAACCAAATTACTTTAAATATCTTTTCGTATATGTATGAGGTGATATCTCTATTTTGAGTTTCAAAAGCTGAAACAGAATGTTGGGAAATACAGCCTAGAGACTGCAAAACAGTTGGAAGGTTTTCCCCATTGTGCAGAGAATCCACCAATTCCTGAGAAGATATATAAAAAGCTTAGTCATTACTTGCCACAGATATGCACTAAAAAGGAAATTGGCAATTGAAGATGAATGAAAATTTAGAGCATGATGCAATGTAACATTTTTTATTTTTGATACAATGTAACATTTGCGATCTAGTTTGGACTTCCTTGTCAAAGAACAAGAATAGTAAGTAGTAACTAAAAATAATAGCCTAATATATGAATGAAAATTTAGAGCATGATACAATGTAACATTTTTTTTTTTTTATACAATGTAACATTTGCGATGTAGTTTGGATTTCCTTGTCAAAGAACAAGAATAGTAAGTAGTAACTAAAAATAATAGCCTAATATAGTTGCAACACTTGTCATCCAAGTCTTATGTAAGCTAATGTTAATACAAACTTCATAAACTAAAAGATAGTCCTCCCCCCATGATCATACATAGGGAGATTTTTTGATGTGCCTAATTGATTATCACTTGTATATTCGGCCTGCACATTCACTACCAAATCAAAAAATAGAGCAAGTAATTAATTGCTCCACATATAAGTACTTGCTAATGAGCAAAGATTCGCAAAGGATTCATCTGTCTAAATAACTCTTAAGGGAGTTTTTATCTTTGCTTGTTGGTGCTAATAAACAGCTTTAAGAACCGTGTTTAACTCTATCCATTTGGCAGTATAATAAGCATGATTCTTATTAAATGTCAAAGAGCTGCGTTAACCAGCAAAATAACACACACCCAAACCTGAACTTTTTTGCATCAACTTAAAATACTTAGTTGACTTCTTTATCCAAGCATATTTACTTTTGTAAAACATAAATTAAGTACTTATCTTTTATAATAACCATCTTTATGTACATAACTAGTTATCTTTCTAAATCAGCAATTAACTTAATAGGCACCTATTACTTTAAGTGGACTTCCTTTCAGCATCTTAACCACCTCTAAACTCAATATCAAATCCATTCTCACAAACAAAAGCAACTAGCCAACCAAATCTTTGCCCCGATTACTTCGCTTCAGACATACAACCAGTCCTCATACTCAATTTTGTCCTATCTAACATCTTGGAAAAGGTCAAGTTTGCTTACTACTATCAAGTACAAGAAAACTGGCATGATATTCATTTAAAAAAATGCAATACCATTCGCATCCTCACTGTCACCAAACTACACACACACACATAATACCTTACGGGTAGAAGAAAGGAGTACAAATACTCTAGATGCAACTTTACCATAAACAAAGAAGGAAAAACAAATGAAGGGGAAAAGTTTAATTAAACCCTAGTGGATAATCGAAAATATAGATTGAATTAAAAATTCAAATATGTGTGGAGAATCCAAATAAGTGAAGTCAAGATAGATAGACCTTGCATAATTCTGAAAAAACAAATTGCTGAGAAGAACCACTCAGCGAAGCAATAGCAGAAACAGCATATTTGGCTTGAGCACGACTTCCTACGAAGCACATTCTCTCCAGGAATGGGTAAAAGTCACTATATCAACCGAAACATGTAAACACTTATAAGCATTAGAGAAAGAATAAACCATTGGAACAGAAACAAGTGCAAATGAAAAAAGAGCTTTTTGACATTAGTAACAGATAATGACAATTTTTTTTTAAATAAAAAGTATGGTATGTCTCATTAATTTGCAAGTAACAAGGAGATGTCAACCCATGTAAAAAATTTATTTATATATCTATCAAAATATCAATAAGATCTCCAAGATCCTCCATATAGTAAAGAGGTTGATCCGTAACCAAAAAACCAAGATTTAGAACCATCTATCTCTAATGCTCTCAAACTCATCTTCCACTCCTTCAAAAGCTCTCTTTTTTCTTTCTTTCTATACTATCCAAAATATAATGAGAGGAATGAGAACCACATATTTCATCCCACCACTAGTACCTTTTCATGCCCAGATCTCATTTCTTACTATACCAACCATCGTGCAACAAATCATCAGTATTTTGTATGCCATGGTGCATAACTTGTACGAAAACAAACACCCAAAAAGCAAGATATGGTTGTAAGTGTCCACCTCCCTCTTACATAGGAAACAACCATTCATCATAATTTTCCCCTACTTATTAACTTGTCAATAGTGAGAATACACATATCCCTACCTCCCACGCATAGAAAGCAATTCTGAATGAAACATTCACCTTCCAGATTACCAAAAATGAAAATCGGTCTTAATTTTGCCATTTCTAACCAAGTAACTATAGTAAGACTTAACCGAAAAGGTTTTGGTGGAATTGATGGTCCAAATATATTGGTTATTACTCACGTCCATAAAGACAGAGAGTTTATTAAGTTAAATCTCATACTCATTAATTTGCCAATTATTAAAGTTTCTTATCACTTCAGCATGCCACTCCCTATCCCCTCTTCCCACCGTCTCTGAACAATTCATGAATTGAGATATCCTTGGGCCGTGTAATAGTAAAGATCTAGAGAAACTAAAACTCAGGTTCTCCCCTTTTAAGTCAAGGGTCCTTCCAAAAACTAATTTTATCCCCATTGCCTACCTTCCACCTGATGCATTCCTAAAATTTATCCTTTCCATGCATATTGTTTCCATGTCCTCTTCTCATGTGGTCTTGACAAATCTCTAGAATACCATTCTCCATCTCCGGTCGTGAACTTTGCCTTTATCACTCTCCACCATAGAATATCTTTCTCTATCATGAACCTCAAAAGTCATTTATTCTGTAAAGTCATATTCATTTCCAACTAGTGACCTCAAACCAAAACCACCTTGTGAAAATGGCTTTTTGACCTCATCTCAAGTCACCAAGTGATATTTTTTCCTCTCCTCAGAATCACCCTAGACGAACCTATAGTGGATTGAGTCCAATTTCTTTGCAACACTAACTGGGGTAGTCAAAAGGATATATAGTACATGGATAAGTTGTCTAGTATTCTTTTAATGAGTGTGATTCTCCCCTCTTTGGTCAAAAGATTTCTTTTCTATCCCGCCAACCTGCTCTAGAATCGTGCCACAACAAGATCCCACGTCTTCAAATCTTTACAATTGGCCCCCAGCGGCAACCCTGGGTACTCAATCGGCTGCTCATACTTTTACATCCCAATACACTTTGCCAGCCTAGCAGCATCACTCCTATCCTCTAATCTCACCAATTTTGACTTTGTATGGTTGACATTTACGTCTGAATTCACTTGGAATCCCAATAAAACACATCTAAAATTAAGTAAAGCCCCTTTTATTTTGCTCAGAAAATACAAAATTGTCGTCAGCAAAGAATAAATAGATTACTTCCTCCACATGCTCACCCGTTCCCACTTAAAGGCCTCCAAACAACTCCATCTCCCTAACTTATCAACATTTTATTCACCACTTGTGTAACAACAATAAAAATAAGGGAGATAAAAGGTCACATTTCTCGAGCTTCCGAAGGCCTTGAAAAAAGAAGATGGTCCCCCATTCACTAAGACCGCAAATAATGTAGTGATAATACAAGAGTTAATCCACTTGCAACATTTATCCTCGAAAACTCATTCTTCTAAGCGCATCAACAAGAAATCCCTAACTAATATAATCATAGACTTTCTGCATATCCAACTTACATAGCGCTCCTTCTCTATTCCAGGATAACAAATTATCCACAACCTCATTAGCTACCAGTGTCAAATTCATAATTTGTCCTCACATAAAAGCATGTTAACACTCGCCGACCACTTTATCCATTATTTTGGTCATCGTCTGACTAACACCTTTGCAATAAGCTTGTAAATGGACCCAACTGAACTGTTAGATCTAAAATTCTTTATATTATCTGTCCCCTCCACCTCAACAATAATTACTAAGAAAAAAGAGTTTAAGGGTTTAATAAAGGATCCAGATTCATACAATTCCTTAAAGAGCTCTACAATACCCTCTTTCATTGCGTGTCATAATTTTTGAATAAAAACATATGTTGAAACCATCAATACCAGAGGTTTTATCCTTTTTACATAACATGAGTACCTTAAAAATTTTCGCTTCAGCAAACTCTTTTTCAAGTGAGACATGACTTATCTCGTCCATGGATCTGACAATAATACCACCCAATTTGGGCCTCCACTCAAACTCCTTGCTATATAATTTACAGAAAAACTTTTTAATTTATTGCCTCGACTGTTCATCATCCTTCACAACCTGGCCATCAATCTCCACTTCCTCTACATAGTTGATTCTCCTATGATAATTTGCCATACCAAGAAAAGAATTTTATGTTCACTCCCCTCCTTAGTCCACCTAGCTCTCAATTCTCGTCTCCATGATATTTCCTCCATTCATAATCTATTTGTCAGTTCAAACTTTAAAGAATCCTCGCGAGCCAATTCTTCAATGGACAAAACATCTTTGCCCCTCCATCTTATCAATTGTCTCAATATCTTTCTCCTCCTTGCTATACTTTTTTATTTCAGTTTTCATTACCATCATCTTTTGAGCAACTCTGAACTAACTCTACTATTCACCCTTGTCCCTCTCCACTATTCAATAATTTTATCACAAAAGTCATTAATCTTCAACCATTTGTCTTTAATCAGAATGAGTGAAGGCCCTACTTGATCCCATTCGAGACAAGGCAAATCAGAAGGTGACTAGATTTATCTGTTTGTGACAAATAAGTAATTGGTAACGAAATATGACAATATAGAACAAAAAGAACATTACCAGCAAAATATATGTTCACCATTAGTCTAAATTTATTTTCAGCATTTACATAAACTATCCATGATATAGATACAGTTGAAATTATTGAGAACATAATGATATTCAATAAGAATTAAAGAGTCCTGAGATCATAACCATAAATCAAAGACAACTTAGTCCCAGAAACCATGTGGAAAGAAGTATTATATAACAGCACTAAACAGAAAGAAGCAAAAGAAATTACCCAAAGTCAACAGAAATATGTGGACCTGCTTTTGCAAAAACTTCAATCAGCTTATCAGGTAGAGAATCCCTTTTCTCCAACAACCTTCGGAACTGCTCTTCTGAACCTCTCAAGAATGAGGGGAAAATGTTGATAACACCCTGATTCCAGTGCACGAGAGTGGTTTTAAGCAGATCAACTTAAATATTTTTAAGAAATTTAACATATGTACAACTACTTTTATTGAGCACTATTGATTATTTGAATAGACCATCAAATGATATCTCCATTATCCATTTTTCTTTTCCTCCAATTCTTCATTGACAATTCTATCATGAGGAACTGGATATTATCAAATGTTAGAGAACAAGTAGGAAAAAGAAAAGCAAAAGGAAAGTTGAGAATTTTACAGTCCCAACAGGCTAAAGCCCTTAAGCTTTGAGGTTGTTGAATTTATTAAACTATTAAGTAGATATTCTTCTCACCAAAAGAAGTTTGATCGAAGAGGCATCAATATACTTGTTTCCTAAGCTGTTGGTGTAAAGCTGATCCAAAATGCATTTTACATGCTCTGAGCTGAATATATTACACATGCACTTTGAGGAAAGTGACCGTAGAAACTCAAGGTGTGGATGTTTATCACCTATCATTTTCAAAAATTTATCCTGAAAAAGAAAAAGAGCTATAAGATATGAGCAAGAAAGATGTCAGATGAAGAGGATTATTACCCGAATCTGATAATTTACTACAAGCAGTAATATATCAGATCTGGATGAAACACTTCAAGAGATAATTCAATTATGTCAGGTCCACATACAGCACTGTAGATGTAGTGATACTAAAGAAGCCACGTGCAAGTATTATAAAAATATTAAAAAAAATGATGTTACAATAAACTGATAAGCAACATACTCTGACAGTTTGGGCATTTGCAAAGGTTTTTTCATCTAGTATCCCTGCCAAGAAATTGAAAATGCGATTATCTCTAACTTGGTTCAATTTATGAAAGCACTCTTCAGTTTTTGAAGGATCTGGAAAGGAAGATGACATCTTTGTAAATGAAATTCCAATTCTCTTCTGCATCTCTTCCAAAGAATGCTCCTGCACAAGGAAGTTTTTACGCCATAAATCAAAGATTATCACATATGAGAAACAATAAGCAGAAAGTCATAAGCAACGTACCTGCAATACACTAATACAAACCAAATACAACTGATGCAGAGTAGGAAGATCCTAAGGTGGACATGTTTCAATAAGAAGATACATTTACGTAATTGTAATGTTTATGCATTATTGAGGTACTGAGTTTATTTAGCGACTAGTATTTATGGACTTATCAATGGTATAAGTTTATCAATTCCTGTATTTAGGTATTCTCTATTTAAGTTATTCCAATTAATTAGCTTATTTTTCTATTTTGTAGAATTAATATAAAGACTTTAGAATTCCTGTTTTGATTGTATATTGGTGTCTATAAATAAAGCACTCTAACTTAATTATTGATAGATTATTCATGATCATTAGTTGAATATTGAATTAATTTGATTACTGGGAACTAATATCTCCAATTTTGGTTCTTAATAAATTTTCTCTCAAACATTTTTTCTCAAGCTCTTTGTGTCCTACATCAACAACAAAATCCAAGGTGTAATTATGTATATATTTTTCTAATATATACCCAAAATAAGATGTCAAAAAATAAAGAAATTACTAAAAGTCAAATACCAGAAACAGCAACGATGCATGGAAAGAAAACGTCCTAGATAACCAAGAAATATAGATCATATCTGCAATGCTCATTCGAGGGTTAGATATGCTCAGACATTCTAATGCTTTCTCAATAGATGCATAAAGAGGCTCAAATTTCATAAGTGGCTCATCAATGGAAGGACCAGATAGACATAGCAGTAATGTAGAATGTCTACTATCCTCTTATAAATTGCAAGAAACACTTGGTGCATGTACCTTCTCCTTCCTCAAGGCCAAATAAAGTTGCATTTCGGTTTGAAATCTGAAAACATGTGTAACTGATAAGAAACCAGCAATCACCATCCTCATCTTTGTCAGAAATTATTATAATCCTCATCTTTGCGTAACTATACTTCATTACCTGTGTTTCTGAAATAAAATTGTATTCAGTGCCTTAACATGAAGAGGATTGAAAAGATAAAAGAGATGGATCCAATGCTTTGTCCTCTCCTCAAATGAAAGATGAACTGGAAATAACTCCTCCGCCAAAACAAGCTCCATATTTGCATACCTGAAAAATTAAAGAGTCACTGGTCTCATTGCTATTAAAATACCAATTTCGAATTCATAATCTATAAGGTGTTAGTAAGCACACCTGAATTCTTTACAATCTTTGTCAAAGCAAAGCATCAAGATTTTACATGGAATATGCTCAAAATGATCACATATTGTCATGTGGCCTTCAGAACACTTGTTACAATAATCTCGGTACACTTCTATCAATTTCTGTAGTGCCTTTTTCCTAACACAAATCTGCTTGTAGAAAACCATGACTGAGAATCAGGCAGAAACAATTTAAGCAAAACAGAAGTCCTCTGTAGCAGAATTACCTTCTTATCCCTAAGTCTTTCACTAGTTTCTGATATCAGTTTTGGTGGTACAAATTTCATGTTAGATTTGGTAATATCAGAAGCAGCAATTACTGCCTGCATTCGCACCCTATCATCAAAGTCTAACAGACGTTGTTCAAGTGCATCTGGTCAATTACAAATGAAGAATACAAGCATTATACTAATTAGATTTTGAATTAACAGAACCAAGGGGCATGGCACACACAAAAAAACATTTTTTTTTTAGAACAACTTACTGAGAATTTCAAATGCTTCAGTGCCAGAAGGATTGGCTAGATAGCAAGCTTTGGCACATTGTAGAGCACAAACTCTTACTTCCGCAGATTTATCAGAGAACCTTTTTAAGAATTCCACAAAAAGATTGGGGTATCTTTGTACAACATGGTGGTCAGGAAGCGCCAAAAGTTTTCCAGTTAAATTCATAGCTCTTATTCGAACATCAACCTGATCAGTCTATGAAAAATATATATGACATTACTTTTACAACCAAAAGAAAACAGCAGAAAGAAAAGAAGATTCTGAACAATAATAGTATGGTTGTATTCAAATCCAATAAATAGATACCTGCAATTCTTGGGTTAAGCTTGGAATGACTGCAAGAAGCATCTGTGGAGCACACTGGAAAATTTTAAATGTAATATCATGATAAGATTCTTTGAGCTCACTCTGTACAACATCTCCGTCCAAAAAACAAGACGTCAAAAACCCACAAACGAAAGGCTCAAGTTTTTCTTCACATTGTTGGATGAGGGAAACAGCAAGGTTTGAAGCAGCAGAAGCATTCTGCAATTTAAGCACAAGAAAAGCCGGGAATTAAGAGAAAATGAAGTAAGAGATTCTAACTTCATGCAGAACCATAAACATTCAGAGGCTATAGTCAAAAACTTGACAATTCAGAGTTTAATTTAACTGGAAACTGCACAAAATCCATGAAAACTTGAGAGGAAACAGAACTACTCACCTTGCAGGGCTAGGAAACAAATGTTTCAAAACAAATTATTGGGAGAAAAGGAGAGCAAGAAGATGTAGTCTAATCACAATAATAGTAATAATAATTGATTAAACTTCAAGTCTATCCTTTCCAAGTTTATGGCATATGAATGGTTAACAATATCAAAATCATTAAAAGATATGCATGCAGAAAATTGAATTCAAGAAGCAAATCTCATTGCATTTGCATTTTGAAAAATATCACAATTCCTCTAACAGGAAAAGTAACTATATCACACAGTAGGTGCATAAAGATGATTAGGAGCCAATCAACTAAACAATAAAAAAGCATAACCAAATGTAGAAAGATGAAGAAAGACAGAATCTCAATATCAGTCAAGAGAGCACCAAATAGCAACCCTTTTCCATTTAAACCATGCAAGATAAATGTTTATATATCATTCACGTATTAAAATAATTCATAATGCAAGATAATATTGTTTAAAGCTTCATATGAACATGAATCCATGGGAACAGTTGGCACAAACACTTACCTTTCCTTCCTTCACAAGATTCTGCAAAATAACATCTATAATGGACTGAGAAGATTCTTCATTTACAATATCACTCATTATAGAAGAAATATCATTGAATAAACTCTGCTGGTGATGTTCTCTGTAGAAGAAAATTATAACATCATACAGTCATTACAAAGTATCCTTTTAGAGCAAAATTATTAGTATTAGTTACACGTATAACAAAGTAAATGGAAGCTCAAAACTAAAACACCTTACTACCATAAGAAAATAAAGAATGACTGAACTGAATCTAAATCTATACTGATTAAAATCCAGTAGAGGCTCCAATCATAGGTGACTAACTTTCAACCAACTGTGCACATGGATTTCTCAGAAATACAGGATTTCTCAGAAATATATCATTTTCTAGTTTGCAAAGAAATTGGGAGGCTCTTTTTGGCTGAGGCTTTTCCAGTTTCTATTATTGTTTTCTTTTTTGTTCTTCTGTACAAGGATGCCTTATCCCCTCTCTCTTTTTGGAAATTTTTTCTTCTGCTCTTCTTACCAATACTTCTTTTAATAAAAAACAGTAGTAAAGAAACTATCCACTCTTGCTGAACCAATTAAGAGTACTCTATGTTTTAGCCAGGGATTAAAGCATAAAAAGAAGTCTAAACAAGAATGTTCACATACATCTGCAACACTTATTACAATATCTCCAACTTTAATCAAGCCAGAACAGAAAGCTATATAGTTTCACCTCTGTAATTTAGCCTTATTCAGATATAAAATTTGTAGATCTATTTCTCACAATTCAGTATTGAAATCTGGTCATTAGTTATTTAACACAACACTACTATTTTTTTTAAGTTCTTATTTTATAACTTCTTTTTTCTAGTATTGACTTGTTTAACCGCAAACTCAAATGTATGTTTTTAGAAATCCAGTTATGTGCAGATTATACTCCAGAAAGGTAATTATTATATATATTAACTAACTGTCATATGGACATAAAAGTATTACAAAAAAACACATGGTTTGAATTTGAGAAGGCCAAACTACAAAGAATAAAATTATAATTGGATCAAGAAAATACTATTGAAATACAAGAAGCTCTTGATGATCTAACAGTCATTCTGAACCAATTTTCTTGATAATAGAAAAAATTTGGAAGATCAAGTTAACAAAAACACATATAAAAACAGCATACTGTAGGTTTAAAAACAAGCATGGAGGAATACTCGAAAATATATTCTTATAACAGGCATGAAAAGGAGCATCACCTCACAACAGAGAAAAAGATTTTGAACATTTCAAGAACTAAATCGGGGCAGTCAATGTCCAGCATTATCACAAAACATTTACACCGAGCAACAGTCTCTAGAATTTTAACCCTCTTTGAAAAGTATGGGCTCGTAGCATCTGCTAGCTCCACAAACACGCTAAGAATCAATCGGAAGATGTCCTGAAATTCATAAATAATCGGTTTTGCAATTAGATGCTACAGAAAAGAAATCTGAGATGGGCAATGAAACCATAGGTCTACATGAAAAGATGCACCCTGTATTCTTACATGAAAAGAACTACAATATATGCACATATCTATATAACACTTATACGGACATGTTCTCACATGACCATGCTTTAATATGTGTGGGAAAATAGGTAGTGAGAGCTACAACCACTAGTCAACATATAAATATACTCTACCCTCAGATATTTATCTTCAAAAGGTGGTTCAGGTGCCAGAATTCTAAATACTTCACTGACACATATGGACACCAAAAGCCTAACTTCTTTATCACCATGCTTATGGAGGCCATTCTTGATAATGGATTTTCTCAGAGGCTTTGTAGCATCTTCTATATTTTTTGCAGCTTCTTGCTTCTTGGAAGTTTCATGGAGCGAAGGTGGTTCCATTTGTGACAATGCACTGGCAGCTTGCTGCAAAGAAAATGTATGAAATATAAGAAACGGCAGAAATATTTGCTGGAAAGATAGATACACAGCTTCCAGCAGATTGGCATAACAAACATGTAATGGAAACCTCCGGTCAACTGGCCAACTTCACGGAAAAAACAAAAACAAAAACAAAAGAAAAACTACAGTAAATTTATAAGACGATTCTAAAATTACAACACCTAGAATTTCTTGTCGCGCATCCTACCTGATTTCCATCATAAACTTTAAAACGCAAGAGAGATTCTTCTATCCATAAATCAATAGTTACAACTAAAACCACCCATACAACTTCGGCTTAAATTCTGCCTCCTTAACCTCCTTGAACTGTAACAGCTAAATGTGAAAATGCCCAGCAGTATCCGATGAATGTATTCGCATTTTACCCAATAGAACCATCTAATGAAACACAACAGCGTCGAAGGTAAAGTGCAGTCCAAAGGAGATGGGCCAACGATTGTCATTATTACGCAAGAGAACATCAAAATTCCATAAACATTTCGAGATTAACCCTCATAATTTTAAAGGAAAAAGAAAAAAGGAAATACCGATAGAAAAATCATTTAACCAAACTGCAGTGAAGCAAAGATTAAAAGAAAAATATCGTGAGAGAAACATTTACGCAAAACTACATTCAACTCCGTCTTTTATTTTTCACTTACGCGGAGCGATCTTAGAAGCAGATCCTTGTTAGGGCGAGTGAGTTGGCCAAGTTGGCCGCCGATTGCAGAGACGAGTTGTAACGGGGACTCTTGCATTTGATGATAATGGTTGATCGCGAAAATCTATAGATGATTTCAAAGATAAAACAGTCGATTGAAGTGAAGAGAGAGTGATGTTCTTCAGTGGTGATGGTAGTTTTTGCACAATCTCTAACAGGCAAAAAAAGCGGGCGGAGTTCCTGATTCTGAGAGCGCAGAAATTTTAAGAGAAAAGAGACTCCCGCTTTCAGCCTCCCCCGGCCCCCACTTTAAAATCCTAGTTTTGTTTTTCCTTTTTTCTCTGATGATAATGAGCACGTAGACCCGGTTTCGAACCCTTATAGTCACAAATAAAAATTAAAGTATTAATCATTCAATGTTTAAAATGTTAAATCATTGCCTCCCGATGTTTTCGCTCCTTTTCTTCCTTTTTAATATTATCCTGATTTATTTAATATATTTTATATATTTCTATTACTTAAATAATTTTCAATAATATTAGTTGCTATTTCAACCATTTTATTTTTCAAATGATGACGTGGTAGTAATTTTTACATTGTTGTTAGATTTAACACTCAAATTTAATGGGATAATGTAAAGTGTAATGATTTGTAAAATTTAGAGTTCTTTGTTTTTTTTAAATGTAATTTTTATATAATGTATAAAATTGTATGAAATTTTTTGTAATTATCTAAATAAATATAAATTAATTTGTTGATATAACTAAATTTAATAAATATAAATTTTGTGTATTGTATATAATTTATCCATCAAATAGAATGGTCAAATTATGTGTGGTAATTTAATTTTACGGTCCTTTATTTTTATTTTAATGTTTTAAAATATTTAATATAAATAGTAAAATTTTATTTTATTTTATTTAAATAGTAAACTTATGTTATTAAAAATATAATAATAAGTAATAGATATAATATACTAACAAAATAATGATAAACTATAAGAATAATATTGTTAACTTTATGATATAATATCTAAAATTATATAATAATTTGTTAAGAACAAGGTAAAGATGTTTATTTGTCATATTTTTGTATTAAATGTAGCACATTGTTGCCACGTGCATTTACTTGTTTTACAAGCTATTTAATATAATAAATATAATTACTTATAAACATTAAATAATATTATGATAAATTGTCATAGTTTTATATAGTAATTTATGTATTTTTAAGTTATCAAGTGATATATATATATTATTTTAACATGTAATACCTATTAATCTATATATATATAGAATACAAACTATATACATATATTCACTAAATAATATATGTATATATAAATTCAATTCAATTTATACTCTACAAACTATTTACCGTGTAAAATACAAAAAAGAAACAATTTATTGATTGAGAAAATATGTTGAATAATATTTGAAAGCAAAACATCTAACCTATGGTGGAAACCAAATAATGCATGCCATCAATTACGAAGTTACTTACAAATTGTATTATATGTTTACATAATAGAACATAAAATTTTATGTTTTATTTATTTATTGTTGATTGCATAAATTTTTGTTCTATTTTATATTTTTATACGTGATGATTACATTTAAGTATATTTTAATATATATTTAAAAAAAAACAAATGATAGTAATATATAATAATTTATAAAATATTATATTTATAAATATTTCAGTTATAATTTATTGTTTATTAAAATATATTATTTTTGTATATAATAAATGAATAAGTTATGTATTATATGTTCTATTACATTAATTAAAAAAAATTAAGTATCCTATGTAATATGAGATAAATATTATTATTAGCTATTCTAATATTGTGATAATGTTTTAAAACATAGTTCATAAATTTTATGAGGATAAGGTTTGAAATATGCAATATTAGATACGTTGGATAAATTATAAAATTAGTTCATAAGTTTTAGTATTTATTATAATTTAATATTTAGTATTTGTTGTTATATTCTTAATATTTTTTCATAATAATTTACTATTCAATATTTTTTAATTATTTTTTACTATTAATTTTATTAAATTTATTGATTAAATAAAATTAAAATAATTAAATTATATTCGGATACTTTTAAATTAGTTTGAATAAATAATATTAACTAAATAATTAAATTAATAAATTAATAATAATATTAAACATATTTTTTATTATTATTAGTTTAAATAAATAATTAAAAATATTAAAACATAATAAAAAAAATTATTCACCCAAAACAATTACAAATTAAATCATAACAAATTTAAACATTTGAAAATTAATTTAAATATTTATGGTAATATATAACAAATGCAGCGGAATTCACGCTCGCTGGACTGCACCAACTGCGAAAAACTGTTACGCTGGTAGTTCGTTAGGTCAGCCAATTGTAGTCCCGATTCCATCCTTAAAGCCTCAACAGTCAAAACATCTGCCTCCAAAACCCGAAAAACAAACAGCGAAAAAATGGAGGCTGCAAACAAAATTGGAGCACTGGCAACGAGATTAATTGACAATAAAACGGCGATAAACGTGTTCCTGGGCGGATCGTTCTTGGCACTGGGCGTGAGATCGTTGAACCAACAAAAAGACATCGAAGCCCTAGAAGCAGAAAAGGAATCGCTCATCAAGTCCAACAAGGCCATAAGGGAGGCCATGTGGAACTGGAAACAGCAGCTGTTCGCCGAAGCCACCGCCGCCGCAGATAACGCTCTTGTTCCTCTATCCAAACTCAAGGCTATTTACGGCGAAGCCTCTACTCCTCAATCTGGTACTCCTCTCTCTCTCTCTCTCTCTCTCTCTCCATAGACAAACATATACGTAATTAATGTCCTGAAAGTGGATTTTGATGTGCGTAATGAGCAGAAATTGCGGCACTATTTTCTTTTTCGTTGTAATTCCAGAAGTACAAAGAGTTTTATAAGATTTCCACACGATTGGTTAGCCGATTTAGTTTATATGCGCTTGTTTTTCTTTTCTTTTTCTTTTTTTTATACTGTGCTGTTCATTTAGGCAATATTTGTAAAAGACGAATTTTCTTTGTCTAATCTATTTAGAAATTCATACTTATACCAAAGAATATCAAATTTGATAATATTCCAATTGCATTATTTTAATTTTAATTAAAATTTATAATTTATTTTATTTTAATCATAGGCTTAGAATTACTTTTCTGATTTTGGTTTTGTAAATTAAAAATGGGGAGTGGCTTTTCTCTAATCTGCTTTTCATTCACGGTATGCTGTTGGAAGTTTGTAAGATGCTGGTTTTTGTTGTCCCGTTGGTTAATCTATTTTTGTATAAAATCTAACAATCGAGTGGTAGCAAAAGGAGAATCAATCTGAAAATGGGTTGATGCTGCAATTTCAAACATAATATGGTAATTGAGTGAAAATGGTTGAGAATTGAGTTGAACCAAACAATATCATTTAATATGGGACATTGTTAATTGGCTCTGTTGCTGAAGTTTGCCTGTTCTAAGGATGCACTTCTCACAGCAGAATGATTTTCACTGACTTCTAATAATGAGGTTTTTCCTTACAATGTCAATATAGTTATAATTCAAGCAAAATGGATGAGGTTGAGGCTTCTTCTGGTTATGCTAAGCAGCTTGACCCTTGGTTGGTGATTAATGATTATGAAAGTCAGTCTAACTGTGTTATGGGCATAGTATTGTGGATAAAATATGCTGAAGTGATAGGTGCAGTAACTCTACATAATGATGAAGTATTTGAGGTTCTTTGAGTTTTACCTGTTGCACAAATAATAAGGGGGATGGATTAATAGGTGAAATTGCAATATTTTTAAGTAGCTCTTACCGTGACGATGACTGGCACGGAGCCCTGTTGAGCCAGTCATCATTTTGAGCTTTCATTTGCATTTAAATCCAAGTGCCCCTCCCCCATCCTTGATGTTTATTATCAGTTTTTTAATCTCAATTTTGTATCTTCCTTCATTCTTGCTGTTAATGAATTTGGATTTTCCCAGTGGCTGCATGGCAGCAATAAGATAAATAGTTTAGTAATTTATATTAATTTACACGTCCGGTGTTCACCAACTGATGCAATGGTAGTTAACACGATTTGACATTATTACAACGAGACTACCAGGTTAGCTGCGGAAGAGTCTGTCAGTTTTTTTTTTTTAAATTTTATGCATTTTTCTTTTTTTTTTTTGGGTAGTCTGAAATTAATTCGTTAATGTCATAAACTAAGCTATTGTGGCAAAATTAGGGACTTGCCAAAAAAAAAAAGGATTCATAGCAAGGTGGTTATGCTTGTTTGCTTTAGACATGGTTATATATAGTGCTTCCCTTTGTTTCAGAAATAGGAAACAGATCTAAAGAATATTTATTGTGCTAATTCATTTCGTGCATGTTATGGATTCTCTGCCCGTAACACTCTCCATCTTTACTTATTTTTGCTCACTCACACGGGCACAAATACATGTCTTACTGGTTTCCAATTCTACAATTTTCTTAATGCAAGTGGAGCTTGTTTTTTTTTTTTTTTGCAACAAATTAGTCCTGCTCTTGGACCCTTGGCTTAATGACATTGAAATGGAATGTCAGCTTGTGACTGATGGGGAAAACACATTTATGCACATATGTTTCCCAGATTACGGGTCATCTAATGGGGTTTAATGATCATTCCAGGAGATGCAGGGAAGGAAGATGTGAAATCACCTGCTTCTAGATTTGTAGTCTGAACATTTGATACTTCTTGAAGATACAAGTATTGCATGGTAGATTGCATATAAGAAAAATTTCAGGCGAGATGAAAAAGCACTTGGGATACATCTTAACTCCACCTTAACCGGCATTCAGAACGGAACACAGGCATGGGGTAGAGTAATAATCCTTCTGTGGGACTCTGCAAAGATGCAAAGAACCTCAGTTTTTCTTGTTCTTGCAAGAACCTTGATGATGGGGTGATTCAGTTTCTTACCGAGACTGTTCTTGAAAATGGTAAAAAGTATTGATGAACTTTTTTTTAGTCTGAAACGTGTGGTAAGTTATAGGTAGAGTGATTTCTTTGATGTTGTTCCAACAATTTTGTGGTTTAAGAGAGTTGCACATTATGTTTAGATAACAATATTGAATGAATAAAGAATTAAGAAAATGCAAAGAGAAAAGTAGTTTTTAAAATGAAAATGGAAGAAAATACTTCAGTTGTTTGAATAATTATTTAAATAATAAATGAAAAGAAATGATTGCTATAATATTTTTGGTTTAATTTGATAAAAATAAAACAATTAATTACAAAGATAATCAAAATAATAAGAACAGAATAAAAATTTTTATATTAAAAGTTTAGTTCATATCATTTGAAGGAAATAGAGAATATGTAGTATTCATAATTGCGCTCTTTTTATCACTAACTACTAATTATGGTTTTTAATTCAAATTGAAAAAAGTGTGACCTTTCTGCAAATAATTCGTCGAACATTCACATAGTCCGCCGGTTTGACGAGATTACGCTGGAATCTGGCTCTTCTCCATGAACCTAAGCAGTCATACTCGCAGCGGAAGAGGTGCTGCCTCTCCAGTGGTTTGGCTTTCGCCCTAACTATGCCCGAAACTTCTGACGAAGTGAGGGCCGGAGTCCAGTTGAAATCTTTGCAATGATTTTCTAATTAAGAGAAAAAAATAATCGTTTTTATCTATTATATTTTACAATTTATTTTTCATGATTCAATTTTCGAACTGATTCTAACACCCTTTTCACAGTTTTGACCGCGGAGGAGATTATCAGGTGACCTTGATGGGGGCAAGATGAGGTGTCTGCCTCCGCATTCTCTTGCTTAGTTACAGCTTCTAAAGATTACTCCCTAAGCGAGGACGGATTTTGGGTCTCCTTCCTGATTAGTTGAGTTTTGAGCGTACACAATAGAAGGTACTGATAATTCTAATAATTTCCTCTGCTGATTGAATCAACGTCTGCTTTTCTGTCACAATTATGCTGTTTCATTCCTGTTTATATCAGTCTCTTTATTTGATTGTCCATATTAAACTGCTTTAGCTTACTAGTCTGCCAGTTTAGTCTATTTGATAAACTCCTAGGGACTTTGCTGTTGCTGATCATTGAAGATTGCTATAGTCTGGGTTTTTTGGTCTGTCAAGCACTCTCTCTGAATCCCTAATCATAAGTATATTTTATTTATCGTTTATGATGGTTGTTTGGCTTTCTTTATTAGTTATTTAATATAATATCACATTTTCATTTAATTGTTTGAGAGATATCAGACTCGAAAACTAAAAATCATGCCGTAATTTTTTTATGAAATTATTAATAGAAATGATATACTTTATCCATGTACCCACTGTACAAAATATTCATTTAGTAGGGCAACTATTAATTTACAATTTGGATAGATAAGGGTGGGTGGGATGTTTAGATTTTGGAACTCTGCTGAAGGTTATGGGAGTATTCAAAACTAGAATGCTCAGTTTTGCGCTTGAGTTATCTGTATACTCTCCCTTCTATATATGGTTTTTCTGCTCGAATTTTACCATTGTTAAACTTTATTCAAACATTATGTTTCATCTTACTTTTGTTGCTATGCATTGTTCTCTTGCATCGTTTTGTGAATTCAAAGGATATAAGTACTTTTTTAATTTCTGTGAAAAGAGTTTCTTGAGGATAAGATTCTGAACCTTCACTGATGCTAAAACCACAGTGTTGACCATATTCTTGAAGAGGAATTGATGGAAATGAATGGAGGAAGCGATGTAAGTGCATCTGCCAACACTCTTCTACAGTGGAGCCAGTGGCAGTTACTTGATTCTATTCTCCCTACAGGTGGTTTTGCTCATTCATTTGGTCTGGAAGCAGCAGTTCATGCGCGAGTAGTTTCGTGTCCTCAGGGTCTTCAAACCTATGTGACTCATGTGTTAGATAACACTGGGAGTTTACTGCTCCCCTTTGTCTACTCTGCGGCTCTGTCTCCAAGTTTAGAAACCTGGCACAAACTTGACAGAATGTTGGATGCAACTTTAACAAATGAAGTTAGTCGAAAGGCATCAGTTTCACAAGGATCAGCACTTATGAGAGTGGCTGCTACTGTTTTCCCAGAAGTCCCCTCCTTCAAAACCATGAGGGATGTGTCTCTGACATCAAGAGCTGTTTCTTTTCATCATGCTCCTATCTTTGGACTCATATGTGGGCTTCTTGGGATAGATAGCGGAACTTCTCAAAGAGCTTACATGTTTGTGACAATGAGAGATGTTATTTCTGCTGCAACAAGATTGAATTTAGTAGGACCAATGGGGGCAGCTGTAATGCAGCATCAGATTTCTCTTGTCGCTGAAGTCCTGACGAAAAAATGGATGGACCGTGTAGCTGAGGATGCTTGCCAAACAGCTCCTTTGCTTGACACTGTACAGGGCTGCCATGGTTATTTGTTCTCTAGATTGTTCTGCTCCTGAAGTCCAGGTAAGCACTTCAATACTTTGGCCACTTTTGTTAGCAATAATATCAGGTTTGCTAATTAACTAGTGAACATGATTTTGTTTTCTAAATCTATAATTCCGTTTCATGGGCATCAAAATGGTAGATGCACCAAATTTATTGTTTTCTATGAAAAGTACACATTATTCTTGCGTACAGAATATATTGTTTAGTGAACATGATTTTGTTTTCTAAATCTATAATTCCGTTTCATGGGCATCAAAATGGTAGATGCACCAAATTTATTGTTTTCTATGAAAAGTACACATTATTCTTGCGTACAGAATATATTGTTTCAAGTCAGCTGAACACAAGAAATTGTGTAGAACTATATCTATTTTTTTTTAAAAAAAATCTGTATCCTATGAGGCATTAATATGCATTTTCTAGGAACAACTGGGGTTCAATTCAAACCGTATTTTTGAGACCCAATGCAGTATGGATCTCTAGTATAGTTACATTGCTATCCCAGGCAGTGGCTCACGGTATTCAATTGACCCTGAATAAAATCCTAACATATATCTTACAAATCCTGATGTTGATTTTGTTTTTTCAGAATATCTTAAGATATCATCTTCTTTAACAAATATGTTGTAGTAGTTGTGTTAGAGAGAAAATAAAATTTCACATTTTAAAATTTTATAGAGGTGAGGGGTTAGGGGAGGTGTGGAATGTGGATGTGGTGCAGAATTTGAATGATTGAGAGTTTGGAGAATATGAAGCGTTGCTTCAGTTTTTCTCCTGTGCTCATGTGGCCTTGAATAGAAATACATTGTTGTGAAAACCAAAGCAAGATGGACAATTCACTGTAAAATCATTTTATGATGTGCTGATGAATTCTAATGGTAACGAGACTATGGTGTTCCCTTATAAATAGATTTGGAAAGTCCATGCTCCGTCAAGAATTGCTTTCTTCACCTGGGAGGCAGGGAGGAAGTGCATTTTGACTATTGATAATCTGATGAGAAGGAATAGAGTAATGGTGAATGCATGTTACTCATGCAAATCGAGCAATCATCTTCTCTTATGGTGTCCTGTCATATATAAATTATGGCCTATGGTTTATAGTTTCTAGGTATTAATTGGGTTGGGCCAGGATTGGCGAAGGAGGAGATTTGGGCTATTTCTTTGTTTGGGGGGGTGGGTGGGGAGAGGATGCATTTTGATTCATAGTTGAAGTTACTTTTGAAAAGGAAGGTACTCAGAAAGCTAATAGTTGGAAAAGAAATGACACCAACAGACACCATTATAAAACACTTTTTAGAGTTAAGAGTTTTTTTTATTTTTATCTTGTTCGATTCACCATTAAATTTTATTCACCAAAAATACCATAATTAATTAAGTTACATTATATATGTTCTATTCATCATGTGATACTGAGTTGTTGTGGGTTGATAAATCAAATTTGCTTCTATTCTGACGAGAAAACCTTATCTTAGAATTCAACAAGAGGAAGAACTTTTCTTTTCTTTAATCACTTTTGGCTAGTTTTTTCGTGGCAGCAGGGACCATGTCTCAGTTAATTTGAAATATGCACCTCGAAAGAAAGTGTATGAGGTTTTGCATTAACCATGCTGCCAACCTAACAGCTTTTTTGGGAAAAAGGAAAAAGACACTGCATCAACCAAAAATTTTATGGACCACTACTTACTCATTTTGTTTGTATGCAACTTGGGCGCCTTAACATTGACATGCAGATAATGTTTTTCTACTTCAAATGCATTTAACTCAAAGGTTTGCGGGTTCTTTATACGCACACGCACACGTTTGATCGTGTTTAAAGAGTTGATGCTCGTGTTAAAATTATTACAAAATAAGGCTGTGTAAGTTATATCATTTTGAATTATTTCATCTCATCTAATGTTATATTAGACTCAAAACTAAACTGCATAATTGAATTTTGATTAATTGGAGTGTTATACTTAACAGGAGAAAAGTCAAATATATATATATATATATTACAAAAAGTGACTGGGAATTTGGCGTACGCACTTATTTTAAAAGGTATATTAATTGATTGGTTTCTGTGCAGCATTTGGCCTAAAAAGGCAAAGACAGATGAATCATTACTTACTAACTTGTTCATTACTCTTTGACTTCTGGCTTCCATTAAATTACCTTCAACTCTTTATGCCTACTCAAAGTGGTGCTAACATGTTTTGCCAAACCCATTTCTCTACCTCTGCTTAAACATGTATAATACTTTCTCACATGCATCACTAGATTCAAGGAAATGTCCCCATAACTTAATTCTTTCTTAGTTCATGACACTACCAATCAAGTCTTATACCGCAAATTTGATGTTGATCCCTATGCATTTATTTACATCCAAGCTTTTAAATTATATTTTCCATTCAATTAGCAGGGTGTAGTGTACAAAAATTATTAAGCATTTTACTATTATAACACGATTACTTATTTTATTATTTTTTACTTCATACGTATATTATTACTCTTTGAAAGCACACTCAATTTATTACCTAAATTACCCAAAAGCTACACAAATAATCACTGACAAGAGAACAAAAAAATCATTTTTTTTTATTGCTTTCTTATTGGTTGTATCGATTTTTGTCCCATTTTTTAGTCATATATACGATTACCACATTTTAAGCACATATTTGGTGTTTTTTTTTTAAATTTTAATAAATGATCAGATGGGTAGTTTATAATAATTTATAAAATATCATACTTTTGTTTAGTTTAAAAAAAATAAAATAATAAAATATAATTCTTACTTACGTTGTAACATAACATAAAACAAGTATTTTAGTTCCTAATTACACAATTAGTTGAATATAAAATCATGAGATTTAAAACCTTATGATATTTATTTTTCGCTAAGTAAAGAATTTAAAAACTCTTCGTGGCGTACGAAGAAAAAGGATATGTTTGGCATATTCTTTGGTGTCAGTTTGCCGAAACAAAAATAACACATTTTTTTATTTCAAGTAAACCTCATTAATTCGCCTTAATTAAAAAAACCCAAACAGGGAGTAATTTACCGTCTAGGTTAGGACACTTTCTACCTATTTTCAAACACCCACGGGCCACGGCAGTGAAATAGGATGGGTGCTTTAATGTCTAATTGATTCACTGTTAGCTAATCATTATTATTATTATTATTAACAACTTTAAAATATTGGTAACATGAGTTTATTAAGAATTATTACAATATTATAATTGAAGAAAAGTAATAATTAACTATTTTAAATATAATTAAACACTAATTTTAAATAATTACATTTTACTTCTATTTTTTTAATTAAATAAACACTTTTAAACCATCTGGGGGGATTGGAGGAGAATCTTTTTTTTACCCCACCAATTTAAATGCACATTAATTGATTTTTAATTACAACATTAATTAACCTTTTTTTTTTTAACTGTACGAAAGCAGTTTTACATGGAATAGAAACAGAAAATTAAACCCCACAAAATCCAATAATGCGATGTAACCGTAAAATTTCTTATTTACTGAACGTCTATGGTACTATTTATATGTATGTATGTATATATAACTCTGGAACTTTGGAAATCTAAATGAACCAGAAATCTATTTTTTTTTTTTAAAGAAATGGATAGGAAATTAGGGTCAACGTCAACGTCGGAGAAAAGTATATTCATTGAATGGCTGCGATTTTGCTGCCTCTAACAGTATGAAGTTCAATCTAGGTTGGGTGGGGGCCCACTTGAGAGAGAAAAACTAGTGTACTATCTCATGCACACGGAAAACACTTAGTTTAAACAAAATTAAAAGAACAGAAAATTAAACGAGAGCATTTTTTAGTTTTAGTTTGCAGAGAGAGAGAGAGAGAGAGAGAGAGAGGAGAAAAGCACATGATTTCAATGGCACGGGAGAAAACGAGAGACGTTTAGGTTCAACCAGACAAACCTCACACAAACACACAAAACAAACCACATGGCAGAAGAGTTTGCCCCCTCCGTTACGCTCTCCTCTTCACATTCTAATTCTAATTAGGGTTTTCTAGTCTCTTTCTTTTTTTTTCTCTGTTGCTTAGCTGCTAATTCAATTGTCCTCTCTCCTATTTCTCTCTCTTTCTCTCTCTCTATCTCACTATTTAGTCCTCGAGAACCCGTGAAGTTTGAGTTGGGTTTGTGTTTTTTTTTCCTTCTCCTTTCTTTTAGTTTGATTTGTTACCTTTGGCGATTTGGAGAGAGAGAAAGATAGAGAAATGGAGGAGGGTTGGTTGTGTCAATGGAGTGTGTTCAGATCTCTTCTGGCAATTCTCCAGTGGTGGGGATTTAACGTCACTGTGATCATCATGAACAAATGGATCTTTCAGGTGTGTTCTTCTTTTTATGGTTGGCAATTTGTGATTTGCTTAATTATGCCGTTTTCTTTGTATTGCAAATTCAATTTTACAATGTTTTGGTCGTTTTGTGTATGTTTTCCTTTATTGATCTAATTGATTTCATTAGCTGGGGAATTCCAGTACTATTATTTCAAATTTAGTCTACTTCTTCTTTGCTGTAATTCAAACGCCAGGAATTCTGGCCACGCCGATCTACACCATGGTTATTATCAGTTCTTTTAATCTCAATTTGTAGCTTCCTCTCATTCTTGCTGTTAACGAATTTGAATTTTCTTCAGTGGCCACGTGGCGGCAGTAAAGATGAATAATTTAGTAATGTATATTAATGTAAATGTTCAGTGTCCGCCAACTGATGCATGGTGCTTAACCCTTTTTCCTGACATTATTATAAGGAGACTGCCAGGTTAGATGGGCGTAACAGTCTGTCAGTTTTTTGTTTTTATGCATTCTTTTTGGGTAATCTGAAATTGATTCCTCGTTTTCGTAAACTAAGCTACTGTAGCACATTAAGGTCGAACTGGTTTAAGGAAATGCATAGAAAAGCTGTTATACTTGTGGCTTTAAACAGTTATATGTAGTGTTTCCCCTTGTTTGAGAAATAAGAAAAAGTTCCAAGGATATTTATGATGCTCAATTCATTTAGTGCCTGTGGAGAGCGTTTAGATGATGGATTCTTCCCATAACATTAGCTCATTTATGTAAAATGTTCATATGAATGAAAGGGAAAGGCAAGCTAGTGGTTGTAAGGGCTGATATAAAGTCGGATGTGTACATATAGCTTGACCCTTGTACTGTGACATTTGAAAGACCTTGAGTTTTTCAGTCTGTAATGTTCTTAGGGCCTTCGGGGTAATGGTTGCTTGAGTGTCATGACAGTTAATTAAGAAAACTTGGAGGATCTGAAGATAAATTGTTTGAGTTCTATGAATCTTTTTTTGGGAATTTATAGTTTAACACATCACAAAGTTGGCTTAATGCGTCACCCAGATGTTCAGAGTTTTTTTTTTGAGACTGTCAAGTGGTCAAAATCTTATTAATGATGTAGCAGCTGCCTTGTTATTGTGTAACTAATAAACCATAGAGGCTGAATGCATCTTCTTAAGTGCTTTATTTTCCTTTATGATCTCCTACATATGTTTTATAAGTAGTTTAGTTATGTTTATCTGATGAAAAATAGATATACAAAATTTTTTATTTCTTTTAACTTTTGAAAAAGAAAAATCAGAAGGGCCCTTTTAATCAAACTTTATTTATTGAGTGCTGGATTAGCATGCCCATTTTTAGTTCTCTTGATATTTTTAACTATTTCAAGGCTTTTTACAAAAAAAAATTGATTCAACTTACAGTTGTATTAACTTAGATGAAGTTCCAATTCTCAAGGCTTTAGGGTTTGATTCTAGTTGTTTGTTGGACCTGGAAATAAAATTTGAAAATGTTGGGCAAACTGTATCTTGTTTTGTCTTTTATGTATATCATTTTTGTTAGTCAGCTACATTTTTCTAGGACATTTTAGTTATTTACGGAGGAACCTGCCATTAGGCCCAAATGATAGGTCTGATTTAGTTTTTGTTGGATATATTAAATAGCAGGCAAACCCTGATTCACCTGCATGGGGTTATCAATTGTGATTCTGAAAAAGTTTTGTTGATCTTTGATAAGTGGCTTCCAAGGGTATAGTTTGATCAAGAGCTAAAACATTGCGTTCCGTGCCAGTAAAGTGAGAGACCTTTGACTGAACTTATTTTGCTATTCTATGATGTAGTTTCATTCTGAACGATTTGCTGATGAATAATAATTAGCCCATATCAACTTGGCAGTTGCTTTCTTATTAAGTTATTCAATTGATACCTAAGCTCATCCATTTGTCAACTGTTTCCCTATTGGTGATTAAACATTCACCACATTTTTATTTCAACTGATTACTGTTAAATGAAGTTGTTTGATGTGCATGGGTATGGTTAGTCTCTGAAATTTTGCTTTGTTTACCTTCCATAGAAATTGGATTTCAAATTTCCTCTGTCAGTATCATGCGTTCACTTCATCTGCTCATCCATTGGAGCATATATGGTAATCAAGGTACTGAAGCTTAAACCACTGATCGTGGTTGATCCAGAAGATCGTTGGAGGAGGATATTTCCCATGTCTTTTGTATTCTGTATTAACATAGTGTTGGGGAATGTAAGCTTACGATATATTCCAGTTTCTTTTATGCAGACAATAAAGTCATTCACCCCTGCAACTACAGGTCAGGCTCAGGATCTCAACACAAGCTATCTCTTTCATTCTGTATTCTAGTGTCACAATTGTATCTGACCTCAATGCATTTGGACAGTTGTTTTGCAGTGGCTTGTTTGGAGAAAATACTTTGACTGGCGCATTTGGGCTTCTTTGGTGCCCATTGTTGGAGGAATACTCCTGACATCTGTTACAGAGCTTAGTTTTAATATGTTCGGATTCTGTGCTGCCTTGTTTGGATGTTTGGCTACTTCTACAAAGACTATCCTTGCTGAGTCTTTACTGCATGGATACAAGTTCGATAGGTATTTTCTATGTCGTCGTTGTTGTCTTTACCTATTCTTATAGCTTTGCTTCATTATTATGAATGCCACAATAGAATTATGTGAACGTCAGATAAAAAGGATGGCAAGAGTCTTAATCTAGCCAATATGTTTAAATTTTTAACTTTTTATTGCTTGAAGTTTATATATGGATGAGTTTTTGCAAATTAGGTTCTTTGTTAACGTCGTAGAATAGCCTGGTTGGCAGCCTATCTTGTTTGTAAAGCAGGATAGGCAGCTTTGGGGAAATTATGTAGGCAGATAATTGTTTACATCAGCTAATGCTGAAGGTATGAACTTGCCTGGCCATAATTATGATACTTTAGTTTACATATATCTGGAACAAATGATTTCCACAAAAAAGTATGGAGTTCATTTGTAAATTACAATTTTTTTAGATCATTCCAAGTTATGGAAATTATTTTGAAATATTCTTTTTGAATTGAGGAAGTCCATCTTTAATTCTGTTAAACATGGTGGACTTTGAAAATCACATGTTACCAAACATATTGTTAGACAGAAAAAAGAGAACAAATTTATATAGAAGAAAATAAGGTCTCCTCTACAAAAACCAGAACAAGAAAGACAAGAAAGGAACATAAAGCGACATGTCCTGAAATGCAACATGGCAATTCAGTCCCATTATAAAGAAGCGAAAGAAACCCCTTTGAAAGCAAACAATGTTTCTTAACCCAAAGTGAAATGGCATTATAGGAGTTGATCTGGAAGATTTTTGCACTTGTTTCCAACCATAAATCCATATCCTAACAAAGAGAGCCCCTTTCCATAACCTCTTTAGTTTCACCTCTTCTCCTAAATCCTCAAGTATTTGAACAAGTGAAGACATCTAGGGTAGAGGGGCAAATCCAAAAACTCCGAAGAAAAAACTACCAGAGCCAATTCCATAGCTTTTAAGGCACATTACAAGAGACAAACAAATGGCTATTGGATTCATAACTCCAGAAACACAACATGCTAACATTCAGCAATAACACTCCATTAAGTATGCGAGCTTGCAGCAAATACTTACTCTTAATCCAATTTAGTATAGTAGTCCAAATGGAAACCTTAAATGTAGGAGGATTTTTCACCTTCCAAGAACTAGTGACAGTTATTTTCCTTTCCAAATATGATTAGTCAATGGTATTCCATGAAATATTCTAATCGTCATTTTGCATCAAAATTAATTTTTCTTTGCAAATAAATTTCTGATTCAATTCCCGACAAATGAAATGAAATTTAATTGTGCATTTGTTCCATAGAAGTTGTTCTTTTAACATTGACAAAATCGTTCTAAACCAAGCCTTAAACAAATAGAACTGAAAGTTCTGTGGCACTAGATCATCTGGCTCGTCCATTTATGTTGCCTTTGGGTCAGTAGTTTTTTTTTTTGTTAAAATTGTATATTACACTTTGTATCTTCTTAGTGGCCACTGAGGATGTTTCCAGTTCTTTTTTTTTTTTAAGTATAAAGTGTACTGTTTCCAGTTGTTCTGACTTATGAGTGCGGTTCAAGATTGTTGCCAAGAGTTTTTAATGTCAGGCAATTATATTTTGGTGTAGACTGGGAATTCCTTTTGCTCTAGATTTCCATTTTGTTTTCGCACATATTACAAGACTAACGACCTTGGATTAGGGAAAAAGGGAAGTATGTTTGTGCTTATTGTATGCAATATGCTTATGGTGTGGGAGGACAGCTAGGATTCTTGGTCCTGTTTTGTCATAGGAGCCATTGTTTATCAATTTCTGGTTACTGCCTTGGATAACTTGATCGGGGTTATGGGTGCTTATCTGTTAAGGTTTAATATGTTCATCAAGTCTAACACCATAGCGACGTATTTAAGATTTTAAGTCCGGTGTGATATTTTAAAACAAACGTTATGTTTGATTCTATGCCTGTGTTCTTGACCAGATGTTTCCTTAAATTCTGTCCTGGATGTCATGGAACTAAAAAAGATAACCCCTCTCTCTTGGGTTTGCCTTGGGTTCTTCTTTCTCATATTTAATGAGGTAGACATGCCTTCATTCTGTGAGAAGGAAGGCGGAGGTGATAATATTTGAGCATGAAGCCCATATTAAAAATTGACATAGGTGATGCTATCTCTTTCTAATTCTTTCATTTACAACAACTTAAATTATGCCAAGAAATTGAATTGCTTTAGCTTGACTTCTGGAATAGTGTGGGCCTTACTTGGTATATCTCTTATCCTATGAATGCTGTATAACATGTGCATCCATGCATGGATGAAACTTTTAACCATGACTTATAACCTCATACTTCACTGAGTTTTCTTTTCCTTTTGGTGTGTACTTGTGTAGTATAAACACTGTATACTACATGGCACCTTTTGCAACCCTAATATTGGGAGTGCCGGCTATGCTACTCGAAGGCAATGGAGTTCTGGATTGGTTTCATGCCCACCCGTTTCCTTGGTCATCTCTTATCATTATTTTCAGCTCTGGGGTGCTGGCTTTCTGTCTCAACTTCTCCATCTTCTATGTTATTCATTCCACAACTGCAGTTACCTTTAACGTTGCTGGAAACCTTAAGGTGAGACATCAGATTCTTAGCATTATTACTATGCTAAGTTAATGTTTATCATTGTTGAATGCGACTGGACTTATGCTGCTCTTCTTTACTGAGCATACAGTTTTTTCAATTAATTGGGTAAAATGTTTATACCCTTAATTTTTGTGGTTCCATCCCATCTTATTAGATTGTGCAGACTTCATAGCCTGTTTTGGAATTGTATCTGGCTAATCTATTTCCTGGTCTATCAGGTTTGCTTATTGGCTTTATGTTTATTCCGTGCAGGTTGCAGTTGCTGTTTTGGTGTCCTGGTTGATATTCCGGAACCCGATATCAAGTTTAAATGCTGTTGGATGTGCTATCACACTTTTAGGATGTACATTCTATGGGTATGTGAGACACATGCTCTCCCAACAACCACCCGGCACTCCTCGAACACCAAGGACCCCAAAGAATAGGATCGAGCTACTTCCCCTTGTAAATGATAAATTGGATGATAAAGTCTAACTAAGAGGTGCCTGAGGCTTGAGGTTCTTTGCTGTTGGAGGTCATTGATACAATCTTAAACGGGGGGGGAGTCTTGTGAAGGAGGGAGCCACTTTACGTGTGAATTTCCATCAGATTACTCAAAAATTTTCTAATATATGTCCTTTTTGTCTTACTCACGATTGCCTTCTAACAAATATATACTAGCAAATGATAATTACAAACTGCTAGCAGGGGTGGAGTATAGCTTTTAGCACAGCAGTGTGATACACTTTGGATTCAGTTCTAGGCGGTATCTGAATCCCTTGGCTTCTTAGCATTCACTTGATCGAGTAATATGAAACGCCCGTATTTTCCATAATGATTGTCTCTATGATGCATAATTTAATATTTGGACATTTCTTTATAGAATCTACTAAAAAAACTGTGGATTAATTTGTTCATGTCCGTGGTCTGGGGATCACTTGTAGCATCCAGCATATTCAGCTTTAGAAGAGTGCAAAACATAGTCTGCAACGGTAGCATGCTGTGAATTTATGAATACTCTTCTGGGTTTTAGAAGCCAAGATTTATTAAATAATTATGAAATATTAGAAAATTAATTCAACGCATGCTACTTGGGGACACCATAATAGCACCCGTGAAACTTTTGTCTGCCAATCAGGGCAATTACTGCAGGGACCTCATTGCAAGAAATCTTAGGTGAATTCTGCCACTCTTTAATGGCAGCTTTAATTTGCTACCCACAGACCCCTGCTGCTACAGTAACAGCTTTATAATTTACTGCCTTCAGTCATCTGGATTATCAATAGTAACAGTCGTAATTAATTATACACTGCTTATCAATGATATAGAAAGAAGAAAGTTGTAGTTAGTAGTTAAAGGTGGGGATGAGACTAGAAACTAATAATACAGGCCATTTTCCCAAATACTATCTTATGCTTCCAAAGCCTTTTTGCTTTGAACCCATCTAAGCCAACAGCCAGAAATCCTTCTGCCACCTGGTGCTGATAAGGTAACCACCCATGCCTTTGCTCTGCTTCTTTACTCCTATTGTCAAGCAATCAGCACCATTGATGCACTGTTGTACAAATTCCTCCGACCTATTGGTCCCACAGAGGCTGCATTAAGAGAGTGATGATGGTCAAGATGAAAGGAGAGTTAAGATCTAGGGGTGGAGAATGCAAGATGGCATAAGTAGGGAGGAGAGACCCACCAGTTGATGAGGGCAGAGGATTTCTTCTGACCCAGAACCAGTACAGACACCTCCAGTTTCTTCACTTGGCTCATCACGGTCGCCAGCTTTGGTCCTTGGATGACCAAAACTTCTACTTCCACCTGAACATTTGAATTACCCAAGTAAAAGATGAAGTCAAGGACATAATCAGATTCATTAAGCACACCCACATCACCATCATACTATACATATATATAGCTCCTTTTTAAAAAAGCAAGATAGAAATTAAAAAAAAAAAAATAAATCTGGGTTCTGGAAAGTAAAAGATAAACGATCAAAAGAACTGAAACTGGTAAAGTTGTTCCCCACTTCCCCCTTCAAAAGAATAGAATCGCAGTAACATGAGGTGAAAAGGAATGGTTAAAACTATAGTAAAACATAAAATAACCAGAGATACCGCCTCTCGCCAAAAAAAAAAAAAAGAAAGAAGGGATCAACTGGGATCTATCAAACACAACAAAAAATGCATGTTTTCTGTAGGCAAATTGTATAATTACCCCTAAAAAACAGAGCAAACCATGAACACTAGTGTTTAACTTGGTGGGAAGCGTGGGGAGGAACAGAAAATTTAGCGGTTGAGCATTGAAGACCCATCAAAACCCACTTCCTCATGAGCATATATTTTACGTACCTCAGGTCTACAAGCCTTGCAAAGCGAGCCAAGCGAGTGAGCAAGGTTAGGCGTCGAAGAAGTACTAGTCTCATGGGAGGCATTATGTGCAGGATGAATAACATGCAGAAGAGTAAGCAAATCAGCCTTATTAGCCACATGAGTCAATGCCCACATCATAGCGTGCTTAGAATGCGATGCTTCATCCACAACAACCATCACTCTCTTCTTCATTACCAAGCCACCATTGTTGTTGTCACCACCAAGCCCCTCCATTTGGCTCAATCTTCTCTCCCCTCTAAAACCGCCGTTACTGTAATTGTTCTTCCCACCCCACCTCCTCGATGTTGATCTCCAAACTTCTCTACCACTCAGTTGTCTTAAAAACGAAGGCATTATCACTCCCCCCTTCTTCTAAAATTGTGCTTTATATTAGCCGGAAATATCAATTATGGATTGTTCCTAGCTCGTGATTGACAATTGACAAGACCCAGTAAGGTCAGCTCTTCCTTGTGTAGAGAGATTGAGAAGGTGGGTAAGGTCGGGAAGTACAGAGGTTTTTAATTTCAATGCAGAGAAAGAGAGAGACCAAAAGATTGATGAATTGAGGGGGGAAAGTTAAAGAGGAGGTGGTGGTGGTGATGATGATGATGCCAACGCAGGCTATAAAGTTCACGGGAATCACTGTCTTTACTCTTAACTACAGTCTGAGCTATAAAACAGTAAATAATGGTGCTGGTCAGTTTTTGATGATGAAAGAGAGGATTCTCTCTGTACTATACTCTACAACTCACCTCACATCTGTTTCTGATTCCCCTCATCAATTATTTATAATAAAGAAAATCTTAAAGATTTTATTTTAAAGAAAGAATTTCTTTTAATTTCTGATTATCTGCATCCGGTGGGGGGAGGGTATCATATTATTATTATTATTATTATATGATAATGTTTGGATTAAATAAAAAGTAATATTTCTTTTTAACATAACAACAGAAAAGAGCCATGCATAGAGCATTGTGGTCCATGTCTGGGTGGGACTTCATTGAGTTCAATTGCTGTAATTAAAAATTAAGCGTACCATATTTTTGTCAGGTGATCCCCCCCCCCCCCCCCCCCCATGGGCTGCTTCAACTTTAAAAGATGCCCAGCAGTCATGGTAAGGTCTTTTAGTTTTGGATCTGTTCCAATTTTCTGTAAATTGCAATGTCAATATGGGTATCTCAATTTCTTCTTCCGAATAAACAATGGGCATTTTGTACCATTAGTTTTTAAGTCATTTTCAAAGTACAAGTAACATGGGAATTATCACGAGTTTTTTAATGTATACAAAAAAATTCAAATTAAAGTTAAAAAAATAAAATTTGCTTTTCATAACAATTTTTCCCAACTTGCGAGAGAGGAAACAATTGTTTTCTTTTGCAGCTTCTCCCATTCACTCAGTTTGTCAGTAAAACAATCTGACCACCTCAACAGGCTCAAATAATAATTAACATGCAATTTTTAAATAATTTATTTTGGTAATTTTAGGGGGAAATGTCAGAAAGTGGGCCCTCGTGAATTGAGGTGAATCAAGTCAGAACCCTGCTGGTCGTACTTCCAAATAATTGCCCCCGGCTGAGACGCTAATACTGCTCCCATCACCGAAAATACAATTTTAACCCTCATAACTATTCAAATTTACCCATTACCCCTTCATTTTTACTCTTGTTTTTTTCTTCTGTTTTTGTTTTTGTAACTCCAATGCTCCAATCACAACTTATACTTTTTAACTTTGACTAGCTTCTTCCCCTTGTTTCTATATATATATATATATTTTTCGAGAGTATGTATTATATTTTATTAAATTAAATTTATTTTTATATACACAATATATTGTAAGTATTGATGTATTTTTGTGTTAAATTCATCTGATCTCCTCCATTTCAAGGATAGTGTAGTTTGGCTTTGTGGAATGAGAAGAGACTCCTAACTTTCGGGCCGTGGGGTTACTAGATAATGGAGTTATCTCAGATATATTATTCTTATCAATTTGAGTCATCATAATGATTTAATCTCGGATTTTGTTGTAATCTTATTAGAAAGTTTTACGTATTTTTTTTAAAAAATAAAACCTCAAATTTAATCAATTAAAATATGAAAGAGTAAAAGGAGTACAAAAAAAGAAGAGGGGGGGATTAATGGAGTTTCAAATTGAGAATAGAGACGAATTAGCATTCAGCAGCAGCATTTCTTGCATCTCGCGAATATAATTATATATATGTATGTAAAGAGTAATGGGGGCGGCGGTATACACCCTCTTTTTAATATGAATATATATGGATATACTTTTTTAATAGGAAGAGAAAAAAACATATATTAACGTATATAATTATGGTGTCATCATTCTTTTCACTGGTTACGAGCTAGCAATATTTAGCTGCGTTCAGATCTTAACCAGAATTTAACACGTATGCTGCTGTTGGTCTTTTATTTAAAAGAGTGTGAGACCAGTTCATGATTCATGTAATGTATTCCACACAACATTTCTATGTGCTCGTGCAATACAGAGGTTTTTTCTAACATTAATATTAGATAAAGACTAGTGATGATAATTCATGAAGACGACTGGTAATAATAGAAAGTAGGAATAAAATATAGTTGGTGATTTAATATAAAGATGAATTATGTACTTTGTTTAAACCACTGCTGATATCACTGTAATAACTAGTTGTTTTACTCAACTGATATTAATAGTATATCTATCTATACACGATGAGTGGTGCTTATTTTAATTATTTCCTTTTTGGTATATGAATCTCAGGCCAAAAAAGAAAAGGAATATATCAAGAAATATAATTTTAAAAAAATCAAATTTAAATTCAAAAACGCTGGTCAAAGCTTGGTTAGAAGTTTGAAACCACTCATTAACTTAATAATTAATACACTCATTTTTTTTAATAAAGAGTTATAAATTCGAATTCAACTATAATCTCATATATATATTTTTATTTAAAAACTACGTATGTGTTATGGTAATTAAGGTTTATATATCACTGCATGTATTTTTTATTCAAAAATTTAAAATGCATGTCATTTTTTAACACAGGCAACAGCAAACACTAATAACTTGTTGACATGAAAGATAAAGAATAATTAATTCAAAATAAATATTTGACATACATGATCTCTTGTATGTTTGAGGAGAGCTAATTGTCGAAGACTTGGTGGACTACAGTTCGGGTTGACCAACTGCTCGAGTTACAAATAGAGATTACCAAAGCCCTTGCCTGAATCCTGTAAATACAAGCCACAAAGCCACGACGACCATAAAGCGCGGTCGACAAAATAAACAAAAAAAAAAAGGAAACGAAATGAGATACACGTCAGGTTAGTTGTGAATTTAATTTTAGAATGTCTTACTAATGGCCAGGGCCCTCAACCACGAGTTCACGAGTCCAACTAAAAATTACCACATACCGAATGAGTTCTAGATTTCAACGCTGAAAGCTGTAATGCTTCTCTTTATTACACACATAAATACATATGAGTATATGACCACCATCAAATAACCAAGTCAGGTATCCGTTATTTAATTAAAATTTATTTCAGTTTGAAGCACCAATTATAAGGTTTACAAGAATAAAGATGGAAATTACATCCCAGATCGAAATACCTATTAGAAACGACTTCTTTCCTTCACAAATTGAGGCACTGCATCAAGATCCAATTGTGGGGCATGAACCACAATGCTATGGAGAAGCAGCATAAAATAGTGCTTCACACATTTCTGGGTCACTGCCTGAAACTTGATTGCATCCGCGCAATTCCTGATTTCTGTTCTAAAAATCTCTTCAGTTTTGCCTCAGAGAAAGATTCACCCAACTAAATAAATGTATAAGTGAAAGCTAACAAGTTAAACTCTGTTAGTGATCTAAAAGAATCCTCAATCCAATAATACCCGCTATTTAGGATGTGGCCTTTCTGTACATGCTGTATTGACTCAACAATGAAATATCCTCAGGGGACAATGATAGTGCACCAGTACTCAAGTAATGTCGAGCAGCTCTCCTTGACCTACAAGTTATGTAAATTAACTTGGATTCAAGTAATTTTGTCAGCAGCAGTTATTAATAATTTGCAAGAAAAACAATCTACACCAAAAGCACAAACCTCTGTGTCCGTCCATTATCAACACCTTCTGAATGACGAGAAGCATCAGATCTTGATATGGTTCCCAATGCAGAAACATATTCATGAAATCCATCACCTTTCACGGCCAAGGATGCCCTTGGAGAAACTAGGGACTTAATTATGTTAACGAGACATGATATATTCTCACTGCATTGCGGATGCCTGAGGCCATGTATTGTAAAATGAATAATGACACAATGCAACTTATAGCATGTTTTGGTAATTTTACTTTGAATAAGTCAAACAGCAGAAGAGCATGCAAACCAAAAGATAGTACTACAAGTGATCACAAGCGAAAATGGCAAGTGATTTGTGATTTTCCATGTCAAAACTATCATTTATGCAAATAATAGGTCTTAGCATATCTTAAAAGAAGAGGTTGAAGGTATACCTTCCAAATGCTATCTCACATTTTTCTAAGCTCGCCTCTGAAACCTGTCCATCATTTAAGGTGTTACTCAGTCCAACCTCCTCTTCAACTGCCCACCGTAGTGCAGTCGTGTTAGTTTTAGAAGTCAACATCTGCCCTCCAAAATCTTCATTAGTCTGAGAAAATATGTTTGGTTGGCAAGAAGAAACATCTCTTGCATAAATGCAAAATCTATGTTGTGCCATAGTGGAAGCCATCTCCAACTGCTCATTATTTGATAGTTCCAAAGGGTCCTGCAAAAGTACATAATCAGCATCTAGAGTGCAGAGGAATAAAAGCAAAAGGAAATAATGATATACAATAACACTCACTTTGTTCCGGCAGTTGGAAAGCAAAAGGTCTGCTTCCGAAATCACATTGCACATCCCATAAGTATGTTCCAGAAGTTGAAGAGCATGTTTTGGCTCTGAAGCAACATACTCTTTGAGATCGTTGCAATTATCACGAAGTTTTTTCCACGACTCTTGTACTAATTTGTTAATTCTGAACTCCAATTTCTCCATAGGCTCGGACCTCCTCTTAAAATCTATGCGACTACACTCATCCATAACTTGAAACACTCCAGACACACTCACTACATCATTATCATCAAAATCATCCAAGCTCTCCTCTTCAGATAATTCTGCAATAGCATCACATGTTTCTGCTACATTGCAATAAGACACCGTTCTGGACAACACCTCTGTTTCATTATTAATTTCAGTTTCAGGAACGTAGGATGATTCTGGAACACATGAAATATCAACTGAGTTGCAAATCTGGTTTAGCCATGAGTTACCATTTCCCATTTCTGAGCAACAATGGTTTTCGACAAATTTTTCTGCTTCAAAACAGAGTGGCACATTAGTTAACAGGTTTGTATCATGTTCCATTTTTGGATAATCAGAAGGAAATCTACTATCATCTTCCAGGAACAAATTATTATCTTTAATCTTGTCTGAAGCAACATGATATCTATCATTTAAAATTTCATCTTCAGAATCTGAAGAAACGACTAGCTTTCGCTTTCTCATAATATTTTTCCCAGGTGGAGAATTCTGGTTTCTGGTGTCACTAGGAATTTCAGATGAGGCAATAAAAGAGTAATTCCTCCTTAACAACCTTTCCTTCTTAAGCTCTATGTAGTCTGTTCTTATATTCTGAATTCCCAATCTGTCTGTCGTGTCTTCATTGTCAACTTTCCTTGAATTTCCTTCCATTAGCAACAATGCCTCTGTGATCTCCTTCTGAATTAGCTCAGACAACTGGGATGGGAGATCCCAGGAAATAACCTTTGGTAATATTCGATGACTAGCATCAAGGTCAAATAGCAGTGGGCCATAATTCTTGTGCAACTTATCCACTGTGAAATGAAAAGAAAAATGATGAAAGGAAATCATATTTCCCAGACTTCTATGCATTACTGTTCAACAATCAAGGGCATTTTAAGAGCGATTTGTAAATCCTTCCGATGCATTCTCATATGTTTGGAAGGGATATACATTTATCAACAAAAATGAAGCCAAACAATACAATGGAATTTTTTATATAATTAAGACAAAAGTTTGTGGAGTTAATTAGGAGAAAATCATGCTAATGTTAAAGACATAGTAGTAAAAGCTTCCTAGAGTAAATCACATACAACCTGTTCACTTTCCAATATGAACATATAGAAGGCTGTTACTATGGGCTGACATTCACAAAGATTGATACTGTAGTACATCAATTGTGCAAGACCATGTGTAGACTGTATTGTCAATCTCAAAAGCTAGTAAAATAGTTATTTCAAAAGCTAGATAGCCAAGCATTTTTCCGCTACATTAAAGTTTGAACAATTCTGAACAAAAGCCAATTCGAATTTCAAAGAATTAAATGTTATGAGACTGCACTTATGCTACCTATGCCTTGAATTCCATTACCTGAGACTCCTCAGGATCAGACCTGCCAAAATTTGGAGATTACTGCAGGAAAATCTTTGAGATATGGGCATAAATACAATAAAGTGGTTGCATCTAGCCTTTTGCTAGAATGATTTGTTTTTTTCTGTTACACACACACACACACACACATATATATGTTCTAAGTAGAGTTTCGGGTATGGTACTTTCACAATGAAACTCTCAAGTTTGGTTGTGGTTGCAACTCGAGCAAGAATAGGATTTAAGTATATCATTAAAAATTTTTAATTTTCACAAATGTTCTCATCTTCTTCCTGACTTTATTATTTGAATTATTTCTTCTAGACATAGACATTAACTAGGTAAAAATGACAATACTTGATCAACTGCCCCTGGTCAATTTTTCTGAAAATGGTGTCACCAAAACAAAAAATTGTTTTTTAAAATGAACAAGAATGCTAAATCAACTTTCGATAGTTGATGTACCATGTAGTCATCCAGCTAGCAGATTTTCAAATGCTTAAATGATGTCCAGCAACCTATAATTTTGCAGTGACTTGTTTAATCTTTTGAGATAATACCAACAAATTTCATAACTTTAGTGTGCAGCAGAATAATTAACTTAATTGTGACTTCTAGTTTCTCTAATACTTTACATTACTTCCCTTAGGAAACATTACCCAAACTTAGACAAGCTACAAACCTCAACGCACTTTCGTAGATTTGATAACAAAACATCAGGAAAAAGTAATACACATGCAGGGGAACTATGAGTCTCATTGTGATAAACCTGTTCTATGTCTTCTACTCTGGCACCAAAACTGCAAGTGCATGATAGTTTTCCGAATATCCCCTTGATAATATTCACTGAGCTGCTCTATTAAATGAGGCTGAATGTCAATTTTCTCTGCAGCACAAATCTATGGAGAAACAGCCAAATCAACAAAGGCGACAAATTCCCATAAGCAGATCTAATTATAAAAGTACTATAAGTGCATACTTTAGAAAGATGGCAAAGTAGTTCCTTCGATGATGGCATGGAAAAGGATAATTCTAGCCTGTCTAAATTGTCTGGCAGAACGGGATTCTTATCTGTGAATTCCACAATAATTTAAGTAATGGGAATATGAAGACCAACCAAAATGGCAAGAGGAAAAGAAAATATTCCAGACTAACAGTTCTTACCATTGCTAGTCAATATTAGAGGTCCCTTGGCTCTCTCTGCAATTTGTTTTATGGCAGCAACAAAACCCCGATCATCCTGAAAAGAAATATCCACATCCTCAACGATAATTAAGGGCCTCACTTTGGTCTGATTGTTTCCATTTTCACTCTCCATGCATAAAATTTTCCCATATGTTCTGCTGGCACCATGATTTTCTTCCTTATCTAATCTTGGAATCAGTTCAGTGACCTTGTTATCATCCTCATATACTGCTTCGTCATTGACGACTTGAGCAGATTCTATGGTATTATATGAATCAACAGCATTTTCCAACGACCTGGAATAAGTATCTTGTCATGTAGGATATTTCTATTCTAAAAGCTTTCCAAGTATATTTATGATTAGTTGCAAAAAGGAATAAATGAAATGTTCAACAGATGAAGAAAATTGTTCTTTTGTATACAAAGTGACGAACCTTGTAAGGCAATGGGATTCCAAAGCCTCTCCAAATTTCTGCTTCACAGCAGGTCCATTACGACACTCTGATGCATTAGACTGAAATAGGTACATTAAAAAGATATTATTATTTCCTTACAGATTGTTCTTGTCATGTCGAACTACTGAATTTGAAGAGGAGAACGGTTTGATAAATAAGCCTATCAGTCATTTAGCTGCATGCAAGTATCCATTCTAACATCTGTGCAGAATAGTGGATAAGGCAATCATGCATTGTAAGATTGCTTCATAAAAAATATTAGATGTAGAAGAAATTCTTCAGTTTTTCTTTTGCAGCAAAAACCGTCAAAGTATTCAAGACATCTTTCTCCAGCTGATTCATAAACAAGTCAGATCATATAAAGATGTTGTTATTGTATAAACAGTGAAAAGGGCAGTTTCATGCCATAGGGGCTTCGGAAGAGTCCTTTTTGTTTCGCCTTTCCTTGCATAGTTAATCATACTTGCTGAACATCAGTGAGTTCCCAAATTTTAAACTCAGTCTTTCAGTTGCAAGTTGTGAATTCATGCAAGAACAGGACAGCAAGGAGGAAATTCAACAAAAAACTCATAATAACTACCATGAAAAAGATTAACAAAACTAATTATAGAGATTATAGTGCTGGTCAACAAATTTGGCAAAAAAGTTTGAAATAACTACATAGATTATAGTACCTCCAGAATTCTAAACCCTTGCTCCCTTGCACAAGCATGGATAGCCGCAGACTTCCCACTCTGTGATAAGAGAAATATGTTTCAACCATGATATAAACCAAAGGCACAACAATGAAATGAAAGCTTCCATTTCAGCATGGTGCATCTACAACCATTATATGGATTAAAAAGGAAAAGCTCCAGGTATTACAAGTGCAATGGCAAAAAATTGCTGTATCTTCTCCCACTACAATTTACCTTAGAATGCAATTCCATGTGACACGCGGCAGAAATGAAGTGAATGAAATAGTGATGCTCCTTTGAGAATTATCAAAAAATGTGACACCAAAAGCTGATACATACATATTTGACAAAGAGGCATGGGCCAAAAAAAGATATATAGATGGTTTTTTTATCTTTCATATAGATGGACGTCTTTTCCAAATCCTGACATGTAAACATACTTGAACTATAGCTAAAATAGATAACTCCAAAAATAGGAAAACAATATGAATTAAAATCCAATATCATAAATAATAAAAATTGATGTTTAAGTATTGAGAAAATATAGCCAGACAAATCTAAATTTTGCATGCATAATGAGACTCCTGATTCTTTATGAAACATCAAAATATCAAAATTCTTGAGTTCAAGAGAAGCACAAAGAGAATTCAATTCAAATGCCTAGGAGTCAGCTAAAAATTCAACAAATGCCAAAGAAACCACCAATTTGCAAGGATATTAATGAGGATGAGTAAAACATCAGGATGTGATAATATGCATAGTAATTGGTTTAGCTAAAATATAGCAAAAAATAAAATATGCTATAAAATAGCTAAAATATGTTTTCACGCACCCCTACTGGTCCTGTAACTAATAGGACATTTTTCAGGTTATCCCATTCATCTACATTTGCTGAATCAGAGTCATAACCATTGTAAATGTAATCACTATCTCCTGTGTTGTGCTTATCACCATTGCTGGAATCTTCCATTGCTCGAAAACCTTGTTCATGCCAAAGACGTAGCCACTCATTCATAGACCTCACAGATTCAGCATTCCCACAAACCTGTAGGAAATGGTTTAGTGAAAAGAAAAAAGATAAGGAATAAAATAGAAGATAATTTCTTGATTGTCTCTAACAGGATAATAGCAAAAAATAGACAAGTTCAATGTAATAAAGCTGATCCAGATAAATGACCTCTGAGGACTTCTTTGGCTGGTACTTATCTGTCCATAAGATTTCCTCAAGCTGATTACTGCCAACCAATACAGTAAGGGCATCAGTCTGCAAATCCAGCAAGGTAATCATAGAACTACACTGCCAAAATCTATTGAATTCTATATGGTGAAGTGCATAAAACCACTGAAATGTGCCCACCATAGTTCCAGGAGATAAGAACAACTTGAGACATGCAGCACGAAAATGCTTACATAAAATAATGGTACAAAAAATAAGAACTACATGTCAGTTATATAGTTGTTTGCTTTGAACAAGCAATGCTGAGAATGGTTAAAGCATGACAAATTTATGAGGGATGGACTTATTCTAAGCCTACTTACAATAATGGGAAGAATCCATGAAGACATATAGGATAACGAAAATTTAACATATTTACCATGTAGTAAGCCAAAAAATGACATCAAACATATTATGGAAAAGGCAAGGTTTTCAAGCATTAATTACAGTTTTAATGAAGAAGACTTCCCTGAATTACTAATAAGATGCCACTCATTTGATAAGAGCAGGCGATGATTCCATCGAAGTTAAGTTATCACAATAATATGTTTCCTTCTTTCAGCAGCATAGGGATTGGAAACAAGCATGCAAATTTAAAAAATTCCTAACCTTTCATCAAAGAATATGTTTAGCCTTTCACTATCTGGTTTTATTGCATCATCAGTATGTCCTGATAAGAAGACAACTTCATCTACCTTCAAAGGCTGCCAATAAAATGACCATTGTGACTCAAAAGAATGGATAATGTGCTATTATTAAACTACTACACCCAATAGAGAATCAAGCAGTGGATACGAAAGAAAAAAGAGAAGTGCAGAATAAATTACACATTACAGAATGTTGTAATATGTACCCATTCTGATTCACCTAAGAGCTGACAGCATGCCACCTGCTCATCGACTATCGTGGTAGGGGCTATTGGCAATTTCTCAAAAGAATCTTGTTGGATAAGGCATGGATTCCCCACCTTTTCTTGAGCAACTGTTACATCAGATGGATCTAACATACTAGGAAAACCATTAGAAATGAAAGCATTGACAAGGTCCTTCAAGACCAATGTGAATGAACCTTCTAAACCACAAGTTGTGTCAATACGGGTTTTCTCACAAAATGTCCAATTCTTCCAATCAATGGATGTAACATCATCCTGCAAAGAAGACAACATTCGGTCTCGGATTTAAAAGAAAAAGAAGGAATAAGTATGCATGTTGAAGTCAAAACATTAAATGCAAAGCAGACCCAATAATACGATACCTGCATTTTTTCGAATACATGAATAGGACCTATAAGAAAGTTTTTATCCTTTTTCTCAACTAGGTGATTACTCTCGGTTTCAGATACCTCCTGGATTTTTTTCCCTGTTTTCCGTGATGAGAAAAATGGATGCATTTGCTTTCCCGCAAACAGCCGTGAATTTTCCTGATAAAGCCAGAAAAAAAAACATAGATTTTACAAATTTTATTTACACCATATAGTGGAAGTTAACAGTAGAATATATGCTTCAAGGTCTTTAATTTTACGTCACAATGTTTTGTTTTCATACCTTCCTGATTCACACCTTCCACATAATCTATGCAGAACTGCTATATATATTAAGTCGTATATACTTTTGAAACCAGGCTTTCATGTACTAGCTTTCTAAAGCACCGAAAACACTTAGAGAAGTACGCACATTAGGAAACAGACAACATCCATATCCAA
The DNA here is from genome assembly GCF_000150535.2 of Carica papaya. The sequence goes on along the minus strand of NW_019014656.1, from coordinate 460,257 downwards.
CAAAAGGATGTACAGCAAAAAGATTATTCAATGGAGAGAAAGTAACAGAACTAAGACAAAGCAAAAAAACCAAAACCACTTACCTCGGCTCTCAATTTTGCCTCCAGCCGCAAATTAGGGATTGGAGTTGATAGATCCTCATTCTCAATCGAATTAGCTGTTATGCTCCCATTGTTTGTACCATTTTTCTTGGGCGTTATCTTCGCAGGAGATTTCTTCATCTGATGATCAAACACAGGAAAATTGTTGACCGAGAGGAATCTCGACTAGAAGATAACAGAATCCATACTAAATTCACATCAAATTGTTACTCAAATTCCCAAGATTAATCAAGCTCGTCTCAACGACATTAAGCAAATATAAGTTTAAACAGTCACGGTTAATCATAAATTGAAGCAACTAAGAGCATATAACTAACCTTCTTAGAAGCTCCATCCTGCGGTGTACTCTTTCCCTTTCGCCTTCTCGTCTTCTTGCCTTGGCTCCCGCAGTACTCCTCGTCTTCACTGTTCCTATTTTCCTCATTACAATTATCACATTTCTGATCGCCCGTGGATTCAACTTCTGGAGGTCTATGTGGGAACAGTGTTGACTGGACGAGTCTGCGGCGAACACTTCTCCGTTCCATTTGATTAGAGCCAATCACCGTCACCTGCCCACCTTCCTCGGCTAATTTTTCCATTGTTTATTTAATTAAAGTTCTGTTCCGTCAATTAGGGATTAGGCAATTTTTGGAATTTTGGTTTTGAAGCAGTGAGAAGAAAGTAAGTCCAGAGCGAACCTGATCTGGATTCGGGGAGAGAACCATGGAGGGAATGAAGATTTTGTTCCCGCCTTGTAAAGGGTTTAGGTCAAAGTAATTCGTGCCATGGTTGGGTAACTTAAACGCGATTTTACCATGCGTTTTGGTTAACAATGAACTTATCTGTCGTCTGTTTGAAATATTTAATTGGTCTCCCGCTATAAATTTTAAATATATATATTATATAATTTTCAGTAAAACGATTATAATTCTCATCAGACGAATATTTTTAAATATTTATTAAAATTTAAAAATATTTAATTTAAAATATATTTATTTTTTTATCGAGCTCGTCATCACTGATATCATATACAATTTTATTTTTTGTTTAATAGGTGTGCTAATAATTGTCAATTAATTTATAGTATATAATATTTTTATTTTTTTATAAAAAATTATTTAATGAATAATAAAAGTACACAAAAACAACAATTATTCTATTTGTAATATATTTTTTATTATGTATAAGCTATGATATGGGTAATTGATTAAAAATCAATTTAAACTAAACCAATAGTGCATAAATGAATTAATTATTAATGATATTATAAGTTAAACACTCTCGTAATCACGTTTTAAAAAGTTACTTATTATTAACTTTTACCTTTCCTCAAGAGCAATATTGTTGATTTAATTAAAATTTAGATCCTCCTTGATAATTTTAAAAATTTGAACTTCTGTCTCTGATAAATCCTGCATTTTAATTTTATTATTGTTTCTGATTTCTTTTAATATTTTCTACTACTCTATTCTTTAAAATAATTTTAAAAAAATTCATCTTCCAACTATAATTTAAATTAAATTAGTTTTATTTTATTAAATAATGTAATGTTTATTGTAATATTATTACATTAAAAATATAATTAACTACAAATATAAAAGTAATAACTCAAATAAAAAGGGGATTGTGCATTTATTTAAGTTATACTTTTAATATATAAATATAAATAAATAACTTATAGGAAAAAATATAATAACTACAAAATAACATGATATAAGCACCGCAGTAACTTCGACTTTTTCCGGAAGGATGTAGGAAGTTCCAACCCCTCAGGGACATGCACGTGACTTCAGTACGAGACAGTGTAGGTTACGCGCCAAGCTGTCGAGTGGAAGAACGTACGACGTCCGAACAGCAAGAAAACCAGAAATTCTTTTCCTCCAGACCAGAAAAGAAAAAGCAAGGGCGGACGTAGTGGCATCAAAAGTGGGGTACAACATATATGCAGCCATTCTCAAAAAGCAATAGAACGAAATGACTAAAACACCCTTCTTTTAACAAGATAAACTGAAAACGGTTGTCGTTTTATGGGCTTCGCTGGTGTACGTTATGGTGAAACGACGTCGTACTGGATGAGGAACACTTTTGAAGAAGTGGGAAACGCAGGATTTGGAGAGGACAAAATGGTCCAATGAAAAAGTTGTTCGTCTCGAAGATCGAAATTCTGACCTGTGTCTGTTCACTCTATGCTACGCATCTGTCTCTTACCTGAGCTCCACTCGTTTGAAAAAAGAAAAAGACCTTTACCTATCTCTCTCTTCTCACCGACTGTAACTGTTGGTGAGCGCCGGGCGAAGGAGAAGTTAGCCGAACCCTAAGCTTTAATCTTCGCTTGAAAATCTATCTGAGTTCCTAAAGGTCCCAAAAGATCAGTTTTAACTGTCTTAGATCCTTGATCTAGTGTCCCTCTCTTCATAGATATTGTAACTGTCAGCACATTGTTGAGACGACCGAGAAGAAACAGAAAAAGGAAACCCTAGAAACCTTGAAGACCCAGTTTGTTTTCTTTCAAATACTAAACCAGCTGAAAAAACCCATAATTTCTTGGGGTTGAGTTTTCAAATTCTCCCCCAATCCCCCCACCCCCACGGCGGAAAAACCCATATTTTTCGTTTTGGTCGTAGCAAAACAAACGTCTCTCGCACCTTCGTTTTCTCTTTCTCTCTCCCCTGTTTCCCTGTTTCCAGTGAAGAGGGACGAAGCAAACATAAAGCATAAAATTTCCTCCAAGAAAATGAAAAACCACAAAGCACCCGTCATTATCTTCTTCATTCTGGCAAATGTAGCTGCTACAGTGACTTCGAAGTCCACAATCGAGCCATGCTCGAACTCCGATTCCTGCAACGCCATGCTCGGCTACACTCTCTACACGGACCTCAAAGTCTCGGAGGTAGCCTCCCTCTTCCAGGTGGACCCAATCGCCATCCTCACCGCAAATGCCATCGACATTTCTTACCCCGATGTCGAAAACCACATCCTTCCGTCTCAGCTCTTCCTAAAGGTTCCTGTCAATTGCTCCTGCGTGGACGGTATTCGCAAATCCGTCTCGACCCGCTACAAGACCCGCCCATCGGATACTCTTTCAACTATAGCAGATTATGTTTACTCGGGTTTGGTCTCAGCGGACCAGATCAGAGAGGCCAATTCTATTTCGGACCCTTCTGTTCTTGACGTGGGGCAGATTCTCTTGGTGCCTCTGCCCTGTACTTGCTTCAACGGGACTGATAATTCTTTGCCGGCGATTTATATGTCTTACGTGGTTCAACCTATGGATACCTTGGCGGGAATCGCTGCCAGGTATACGACTACGCTTACGGATTTGATGAATGTCAATGCCATGGGGAGTACTGCTATTAAGGCCGGGGACATTCTTGCTGTTCCGTTGTCAGGTATCCTGTGGATTTGATTTTGATTTTGATTTTGAATGCCAGGTGTTTTATGGCGGTATTGACTGATAAGGAAAATAAATAAATTGCTCTCTGTTGTTCATAAAACTATGTACTTTGTTGAGATTAGAAAAATGGTGCTGTTAATTTGTTTCCTCCTATATTTGGGTATGTCTTCTTTTTTTTCAATTAGCAGGTTTTTTTTAACTACTCTTGCAAATAAAGATGTTGAATTTGAGTATCTACAATTGCTAAGTCTAAATTTGTTAAGGCTAATGCCTATACAGAAACTTAGGCGATTTTTGTTAGGCTAAAAATGTTTTCTAGCTTTTCTATATGCATTTTGGAATAAGGATAGAGAAAATGACAAATGATAGAATTTGAATATTTTAAAATGTTGGTTTTAGGAGTTTCGACGACCTCTTTTCTTTATGTTTGAGAATTCCACAAACACGCATCTCTTATATAATTAAACACGTATGAACTTCAAAAATGGAAACCAAAAGATGCTTTAATCTATATCGAAGCTTGGTTTCTTTGGTTCTAGAGTTTTTCCTGTCAAAATGTTTGGTTCTAACTTTGGGACATTGTTTGAAGGTTAAGAATTTTGTTTTTCTGTATTTCAGCTTGTGCTTCTAGCTTTCCAAGATATGCCTCTGATTTTGGACTGATTGTACCAAATGGGAGCTATGCTATAACTGCAAGCCACTGTGTGCAATGTAGTTGTGGGCCTGGAAACCGAAAGTAATTCCCTTGCCTTGCTCCAAATTGCGGTTCATTAATGGGTTAACTCTAGTAATTTTAAAGCTTTTGTATTTTTATTTTAAAATTATGTATGCCAATCTGGAGTTTAATCAGTTTCCTTTTGTTCTTTGAGTCAGCTTGTACTGCACGCCTGCTTCTTTGGCAGTTTCTTGTTCAAGCATGCAGTGTAAAAACAGTAACCTCATGGTTGGGAATGTTACGGTGCAGCAGACGAGTGCTGGATGCAATGTTACTACTTGCAGTTATGATGGTTTTGTTAATGGCTCCATAGCGACCATGTATGATGCATCTTTCTCTAAAGTGTATTCGTGATTTGACTTTTATCTGACACTTGATCCCTTATTCTCGTCTTTGTTTATGCTGCAGGTTGTCTACATCTCTTCAACCTCGATGCCCAGGTAAAATTTAATTAAAAGCTCTTGCACTTTTGTTTTTGGTGCAGTTGGAGGAAGATGAAATGTTCCTCTCCTGGTTAGCTTTAGAAAAAAACCTATATTCACTTATTCATAAAAATATTAAGAGTTGCATGTTCGTGAAATAGTTAACGCACAACAACATAGTTTCTGGAGAATACTAAAAACATTCATCCTGAACTATTTCTTTTCATGATTCATATGCGAAGCAAAATCAACAGATAACATAGAACTTCATCGTAAGTCTTCCTGATGATTTCCTTCCTAAAAATGATGCAGGACCTCAGCAGTTTCCTCCACTCGTAGCTCCACCTACGACAGTAAGCAGGGACTCAACATATGCACCGGCACCTGCGCCTGAGTCAGCTGGTGCTGGGACGACGCTGCCACACCCATCAGTAGTCCCAGGAGGTAGGTCGTTTCCTGGACTTGGCCCAGCGGCCAATAGCCCTATAGGGAGTCTTTCCGATGCTTGCTCATTGATTAATTCATTGGCCACTTTACCGGGTGCACTTGCCTTGTATTTCTTTGTCGAATTTATGATGTCCCGCAACTTGTAGTTCTGTGCTTGCAACCGTTGTGAGTAAGATGGTGGGGGGTTCTGTTATTTATGCATTGTCGCTTGGTTTTGATCAGTCTCAGAGGTGTATTGTATGTAATCTTTTATATTTTTTACAATCTTAAACTGATGCGGCCAATTTCTTGTACTTTTTAATGGAATCTTATTTTGCTTCACCCAGATTTGCATTACTGGATATACTATGAGTTTGTCTGTTTGTGGAAATTCATCCCTCTTCATTATTATTTGGAGTCTCTGAAAGTGCATGGCCAATTCTGCTTTTGCCAGTACAGAAACTTCAACTATCTATAAATTGCATCTTCGGATGGTTTGTAAGGCAAAATTCCTTGGGCAAAATTCCTTCTACTTTTTTTCTTTTTTGGGTTATACGATGGTAAATCAATGAGAAATTGAAATTACTACTGCCCACGGTAAGTTAATCCATTTCTTTCACTTTTCTATTATTGTATTCTTGGCTGTGTTGTAGGGACCTTCTTTTTAAGGACAAAAAATAATGATTTGATATTCATATTATTATTTTTTGTTTAAATTAATTTTTATATCCATTTTTGATTAAATTGGTCTTTATATTTTTTTAAAAAATTTAATTTAGTCAATTTTTTTTAACTTACTAATCATCTCGTTCACTTATTAAATTTAAGAACGCATGGTATTTTTTTATTAGTTTCGGTGTAAATTGATATTACGCGATATCTGATATTATGTTAAAAAAATTTAATGTGAACTGATTAAAAATTAAAAAGAATATAAAAATTAATAACATAAGCTCCCCGTGTGATACTTCGCTAAACACTTTTGCTCCATCTCCAACACTATTTGAAATTACCTTGTCAATCATTTAGTGAGTTTGCTTTGCCAATGTGCAACAAATGATGAGTGCTCTCCTTCTCTTTATGCTTCTTATTCGAAATTAGGTCTATGTATTAATTTTTTAAAAAAAAAACTCAATTTCTTCGCTCTATATTTATTAGAGTTTTCATTTTTTTTATAAGAATGACGAGACTAAATTGAAAGATCGCTGTTGTGTATTTTGTAATAGTAAAAATGTAACGGCCCCGGAAATTTAAAATGAAATGTATATTAAAAATATCAAATGCGGAAGCGAAGTCAAAAATTCGATTAACATTCCTTACACTAAAACCAAAAACGTGCTCACAAAATATAAAAGATCAAACTACCTAAAGAAGAAACTTGAAAGTAAAAGCTACGAATATGACTATGGAGTCTTTAGGCGTCCCATTCGTCGTCATCCTGCGGAACCGGCTCGGGAACGATGTCTTCCTGATCTGAAATGATTAAATAAGGAATGAGCTACACTAGTCCAATAAAGACATCACGATATCTCACCGTCACGGAGGTAAAGGTGGGTAGAAAACACAAAAAGACCAATTGAGCATAATTTACAACAAATTCTTTTATCAATAATAAATCCTTCACCATCCACTTACCTCGGTGAAATCCATAAAACAGTATACGAAAGCAATAACATTATCATCATCATGAAATCATATATGAACTGTATAACATAATACTTATCAAGCCTTTTGTAATTCAATCGTTACACAACATATTTTCCTCATTTACCAGCCCACTAGTATCCATGGGGATCCATAGGGGTCCCGCTATCCGTTAACCTTTAACACTTGAAATCAGATTCCAGGGTCGTCCCCATACCCCATCCGGTATGGGCGCCAAAACTATAAACCTCATTACCCCGTCCGGTATGAGGGTGAAACGGGCCGTCCACATACCCCGTCCGGTATGGGCGCCAAAACACATAAGATCTACATACCCCGTCCGGTATGGGAGACCACAATCCTGGTAGGGTTCCCTACGGACCCGGTCCGTCCACCATCTCCCAGGATATCTAGTCAGGCTGACCACATTATACAATTACCCATTTACATAATCTTTCATTCTCTTTTCCATCAGACAGCATTATCAATCACATACAAACAAGCAAAACGGTAACTTATGCCAAACAGACAACATACAGCATCAATATCCCAGTCATTCAATCCATAATCAGTAACACAGTAAAATATGCACACGAAACTATAAAATGAAAACATCAAACCTCATATTGCATTTAAAACTGTAAAACAGGCCAAATGACAGTTAACCGACAAACACACTAGACTCGGGCTCCATTAGCGACCTTAAGCAATTTCACACATTCGTTGGTTCAAGAAATACCATTTTATGATCATTGAACTTTAATACCGTGATAGGAAATATGGTGAGGGATCCTTACTCGTTTCGGGGTCCGAACACGGCTTCACAGTGCGCCTACAAGCTGTTCCTAATTTTTCCTGAATTTTTCCCGAGGAACTGAAACGCACTACTAGTACCTGCACGTGTTCCAAAAAATCCCAAATTAGGCCCAGGGCCCCTTTTTGGCCAATATCACAATTCCGGCACGGCGGCGGCGATTCGCTTCGGTTTGGCCGTTTTCGGCCACACTTGCATCGATCCTTGCGATCAAACAACCCTAGGGCCCTCGGGGGGCCAAAAAATTACGGAAAACCGAAGCTTACCGGCGGCGGTGCTCTCGGGTGCGGCGGCTCTCCGGTGAAGTTCGTGTTTTGGTGATTCGACTTCGATCAACCTGTATAGGAAAGAATGGTAATCACGATGATATAAAAATTGCATTAAACGGAGGCCGGGAAGGGCCTCATCGGAGGCAAAAACCGAGAAGGGGCGCGGCGGCGCCGTTGGGTTTCGACCGTATTTTCTGGCCGTTTGGCCGAGATTTTGGCTCCGATTTGGCCACAGGGGAAATCAGCGTGGAAAAACGAGTCGGGGGTATGAAATTTACCTCGATCAGCAGTCGGAAATCTCCCCGGTGCGGCAGCGGGTGGCGGCGGCCGGCGTCTCCGGCGTCTGGTTCGTCTTCTCCGGCGAGGGGCAGGCGGCTAGGGTTTTTGTGGTCTGGTGTGGGGGTTCTATTTATACCCTTTTGCCTTTTGATCTCAGCCATCCATTTTGTTTTGATCTGGGCCGTCCGTACGCACGCTTGATCTGGGCCGTCCGATAGCGCGTACGCGGATCGCCAACGTGGCCCGTTCCCAGTCGACGTGGTTTTGCCACGTGGCAGGTCCTGGTGACGTGGCTGCTGATGTAGCCCTTTTTTTTTTTTCCTTCTTCAATTTCCCGGGCGCTACAAAAAACACATACATGGAAGACACGAGGATAAGTGATATCATGCTATATGTGATGGGTGGTGACACCGCATAATTAGTGGGAGTCTAGTGTTGCAAAATACGAAGAGATATGCAAAGACAACTGATTTAAAGCGTTGATTAGTGATTTATCATTTATTAGATAATTAATTGTGAGGTTAGGTGAGTTGTTTGATAAAAAATAAGACAAATGAAAAAGTATGACAAAGTAAAGAGATAATACAAATCTTATGATTTATATTACCTAGTTTTTTATTTTTTAGACCGATTTAAATTTATTAATATTATTTTTTAATATAATGATATATCACGTAATTATTTATTTACAGATTGATCAATTAGAATGTATTATATATTATTATACACGTGATACTATTAAATTAAAAAAAAACTAAAAGTATAAAAATAATTTAATGAAAAATTGTGATAGTAACTAATTTAAAAAAAATAATAATATAAAGACAAAATTATTATACTTTGATCATATTTTGACTGATTTTGTAAAAATTGAATAACATATTGTAAATAGTATATAAAATATATGAAAATGACGTATTATAACTATATATTACAATCAAATGTTACATCATAATTCTTTGATACTAATTCTAATTTTTTTTATTATATTTTTGTAATTATAAATAACTTTAGATTATTTATATAAAAGTAATGACATTTTTTATTGTTGATTTAATCATTAAAGTTTTCTTAGTATAAATTAAACATTTGGTTCATGTTAGTATCTGATTATTCATAATTATTCTATTTTAATTATCTTCTTAAATCAACATTATTTATTATCATTAAAATTTCGAACAATGATTAAAAATAAAATATTCCAAAACAAAATCCAATGTAGATGTCCGAGAACCAATTTGTGCTAAAAAAAAAATTATTTTTATTGATTTTGAAGGCAATAATAGAAAGAGAAAATTCAGTTCAATAATGGGCTCAGCCAACAAACAGTCCAGATTAATTCTGCTCCTGGATTTATATATCCGGGACTGGGACTGGACCAATTCCCGCCAAATGAATCTCCAAGGGACAAATCTATTAAACAAGCTACACAGCTAGCGTTTTCGTCAACAGCTCGCGGATGGCTTCAATGTCTTGTAAGCTCTATTCAGGTATGCGTTTCTTCCTCTGTCTCATTGCGTGCATTTATGTTTATATGGAGTGTGTATATATATGTTAGTGTATGTCTTGTTTGTTTGGTTGATGATCTTCCTATTTTATGTGTTTGTTTTGCAGATGATGTTAGTCTGCTGGTCGTGCTGCTTGACACAAATCCCTTTTTCTGGAGTTCTTCTTCGCTCTCTTTCCATCAATTTCTCTCTCACGTAATCTTTCTATCTCGCGTTGAAAGAAGAGAAAAACCCTAATCTACACCAATGTGAATCCTAATTGTATGTTTGCATATGTGGAAATCGTTGAATAATCGAACGCCTTAAAAGACCCCAAGTAATCAACCGGGAAAAAAAATCATATTGATTGAACTTAGTTGAGGCTGAGCTGTGTTACTAGTTGATTATTATAACGACATGTTTAAAATGCCATCGAAATTAACGAGCAAACTCCTTTTCCTTTTTATTACATTTAAGTGTTTCTCCATTTTATTCTCATTTCCAATGTGATTGTGGCAACTTACTAGCAGCATATTTTTTTCTTTTAAGCAAAAATATGGTTCTCATGTTTGAATCACGTACAGGTACTTGCTTTTTTGAACTCAGTTTTGTGCTTAAATCAATTGAACCAAGTCGTTGTTATTGCTACTGGATATAATTCCTGTGATTATATTTATGATTCGTCTTTGGCTTCGAACCGGACCTATGAGAGTGGGGGAATGCCTGCTATCTTTGCCGGCTTGTTGCAAAAATTGGAAGAATTTGTGATGAAGGACGAGACATTGAGCAAGGAAGAGCCAGAGGGGAGGATAGCGTCGTCCCTATTGTCAGGGTCATTATCAATGGCTCTTTGTTGTATCCTTGAATTGGTGCTTGAATTTATTGCTTCTTTCCGACAAGAAGAACAGTTTTCTGTTTTCCTTTTGGGTGTTAAATCTGTTTGCAACATGCTTGGTCTTCAGGGAACTGAATGACTGTTATACCATGTAGCATTCAAAGGCAGTAACTTAACTTGGAATTTTGACGTTTCTTCTAATATTGATCCATTTTAGCAACTGGATAATTATCATAAAGAAAATGGGGTAGCTTTTGGAGTTAATGAAATGATATTCTTGCAAGCTTTTATTTTGTTTTTGATGATAGTTAGTTTATCCAAGCACCATAAATGCTCAGGGAGTTGTATGTGAAATGGGAGTGCAGTTTTCACTCTTTTTTTTGTGAAAGTTTTGAAGTGGATCTTAAATACATTGTTTGATCTGACTTCATGAATAGATATACAGAGAGTTTTTCGTTCTGGACCACTCCATCCTCAACCCAGAGTGAGTATTCATATATTATCAAAATTGATCTCCTTAGTTAATCAAGCTCACTTGGTCTGTTGGCCAAACATCAGTATCCCTACCTTAATGAAATCAAGAGTGTAGGTCGGACTCTGCCAGGGGTACCCCCCTCCCTCCATACTCTAGGGAGTACACTAATAACGTACTTTTGACCAAGTTAAAAGAAAATATTGTCTATTTTTTTTAGTAAACTTTCTCTACAACTTCATTGGTTGAAGGGGCCTTCTTGAATCATAATTTCGAGTGTCATAACTTTATGCTTTTCCTTTTCCTCCTTTTTATTGTGCATTTTCTACAAAATGCAAAATGGTAATGGTACTGATATATTATTGCAGATTTTATGCTTGCAGGGATCTCCAGATGGACCTGAACAGTATGTACTAGCCGTTGTGATGCTTTTGAATTATTTACCTTTCTTTCGTGTTGGTTTTATTACAAAGATTTTGTTCTCTTCAGGTATGTTTCAGTCATGAATTCTATATTCTCTGCCCAGCACTCCATGGTACTCAACATTGCATTTAACTTTTAACTCTTTTCTAATCTGATATTGTTTACCAAATTTCTTATTGTAAATACTTGACTGCTGTGTTATTGCATTAGATTTTATTGGCAGAATTGTTGGTTATAAGTGATTGGATCAGTTTTGGAACTTAGATTTGTTATTCTTGAATTTTTTCCTTCATACCTTTCCTAATGGGAATAATAATATATAAGGATCTAATTTGCATCTCATGGTAACAGCTAGTAATCATTCCTTGTTATATTCATGTATGCATATAGATATGGTTTTATCTGTGTAAAATTGTTGCATGCTCATATCTCTCATTGTTTATGTTAAGGTTAGTACAGGTAATTAACTTCTTGTCTTTCTTACTGAGATGGCTTTCTAAAGAAAGTTTGCCGACATGTGGGTTTTAGATGGTCATAACATTTTTCTTTGTTTGCCATAATTGTATTCAAGCAGTTTGTCTAAACTCCTATTTTTTTAGTTGAGTTGAGGTTATGAGATAGTCTAGCTAAATGTTCTCTCTAAGTAGAATATGGCTGTTGGATGGAACTTTGTATTGGTCATATGAAGTTAGCAAGTTTAGTGAGATGATTTGATCACTAATATTTTAGAATATCTTAAAGTTCTGCATGCAGATATAGCAAGGAGTTAATTAGTGTAACTGTGTTGTTTTTTGCAAGGTTTTAGTTAGTTTCAGATATTTTAATACATTAATTTATTTCTATTATTGTTGTTGATGTTTTCTTCTTACTATTGTTATGACTATTGTTTTTATTGTTATTTGAATTCATAGCCTTTGCGAGCTGAGAATTTTTAGCCTCTTGCTAATTGGCATGCTTTGACAGGTTCCTATAGATTCTTGTTATATAGGTCCTCAGAATTCTGCTTTCTTGCAGCAGGTAATAAATGTATTCTTATCTCCCAAAAAAAAAGAAAAATGTATACATATTCTAGTAGTAGTTCTATTGATTGCTTCTGATGCAAGAGTAACAGGCTTCCTATATAACTGGTGGTGTACATCACAAACCTCAACAATTGGATGGCTTGTTTCAATATCTCACGGTATGTTCTTCACTTGAGTAGACAATATGGAACCATTTTTATGATACCAAAATTTTCTGTTGTCTCCAGCTATGATATCTGAATAAATTGTGAAACTTTTGAAGGTTATCCACCAAGGTTCGAAATTCTTTCCATCCCTAAAAATATTAAGCAACTTATTTTTTTTAAAATATTAAACAACTTATGAAAAAGCTTTTTGGTTTAGATAACAATCTTCTACTGTTAGAACTGTATATCCTTGAGCAAAGCCCTTCAGATTTAATTGCACCTCCTTCTCAAAAAAAATTTGGTGGAGGATATGAGCAGGGTTAAATCTCCTGTTATAAAAGATTAAAAGGTAGATTTATTCCATAAGAGAAGGGAAAGATAAAGGTCTTCAAGGTACAATTGGTTCCAAAACCCCAATCCTTTGGTTCAAGTATCACCCGATCTCCAATGAGGAAGTTTTAGGGGACATCTTAGAAATTTTGGTTTATACCTGTCACATTTCTTCCTTTTCCATACAGGTGGCACACTTTGCTAACTTCTGATTGATATATGTCCTTTTTCTATTAAAAAATCAGTTCTTTTTCCATCCAAGGGTACGTAGTTTCCTTGTCTTCTTTTTTCTTTTATGACTATTTTAACCAAATTCTCCAACTCTTTCATGTATCAAAATCCTAAGAGAAATCATCCAAATAGAATTCCAATTCTATTTCTCACTGCAAGATCTAACCAGTGCCAGTTGCATGAAAGCCAGCTGCTTGCACTCTCCAATTTTAGAGCCGCACCCGTATCGGAAATCATACACATTGGTGTGGATGTTGGATTTATGCTTGACCATTCATCAGCATGTTAGGCATCTGAAAATCCCGATGGTCCAGAACCAGAGGCTGTGATATTCTCTAACTAACAGAATTACTAATTTTGAATGTCTAAATCTTTAACTTTTTTGCATAAGTTGTTATTAATTAGCTATATGTTACCGATTTCTTTACAAACTATTTTTTTTACAAAAAAGATTACATTAGCTTCCATGTTGTTTTTATTTTTTGTTTAAGTAACCCCAATTTTGGGACTCTTGTTGACAAAGTCCCCATATATTTGACTGCAAAACTTTTGTAATATTGGATAATTCATATCCTAGTCCCAGCAATGTATTCTGAGGGTTTAGAAGTTTGGTTTATGTATAAGTCTTTTTATTTAACTTGTGGTCCTAGGACTTGTTCTTATGATCTAAATATGATTGTCAACAGCTTTGGTCATGAGCTCTTGTTTGTCTTCTTAGAGAAGAGAGTAGATATAGAGAGGAGAAGAGAAGAAGGGAGAGAGTAGAGAATGCAAGAATAGGGAGAATAAGAGAGAAGAGAGTTCGAATTTGAGGAATTATGAATTCAAATTTATGTTATTCCTCTTCCCTCCAACTACACTATTTATACTAGGATTCAAAATTCGGTTACACCTGAAATGAGCAGAAAAAGAGAATTTCCCATTTTCCCAAAATCTAACTTACAATTTTTCCTTTTTCCTTTGATACAACTTTAGTGGTTTCCTTAGATTGACCTGCAGAGGTTCTTTTTCTTCTTCTTCTTCTTTGTTGCATTAATTTTGTTGTCGTCTTTCTTTTCAGACAATTTTTGCAACTGATTTGCATTCTCGCAGTTTCATACAACTTCCGAAGCCTGTTGGTGTTGATTTCCGTGCCTCGTAAGTTTAACAAAGTGGATAGTTCTTTTTCCACTTCACACTCTTTTATAATGTTTTTCCTTATTGCTTCATTGATTACAATGATTTCATTTTTGCTTCATTTTTGCTGTCCTATGTCACTTGAGAAATAAAAAGGGTGGCAAATAAAACTCCAAGGAATTTTGTATTGTTGTCCTTTTACAGTATCGTGGCTACAGCTTCCCTTTGTTTAGTATAGTACTGTATAATACTTGCTTTAACTTATGGTCTATGGTGTATGGTTGGGCATTTGTGGGTTGGTGCGGGTTTGGTTAAGGAGGAGATTTGGGTGTTGTGGGGTGGGGGGAATTTGTTAAAAGAAGAAATGTATTAAATTTATTCCTTTAACTATTCTTTGGGTGGTCTAGAAAAAAGAAATTGGAGGGCTTTTGACGGGGTAGAGAGTGGCATTTCTAAACTAAACGACAGTTGGTATCATTATTTTGGCTCCATTTTTTGGGGGCACGACATGTATAGGATGGAAGATTTTGGATATGTCATTGATAGTATTATTGAGATGTAAATATTTTTTGTAAATGGATTGCACCCTGTTGGTGCTATAGTCTAATATACTGTTTATACTTTTTATCTCAAAAAACAATTACTTTCTTTAACTTAGAACTGGTTAAAATGTTTCTGCTCATGTTTTAGAAATACACTAGATGAATTAATCTCATGTTTAGGACAGTTGTTTGCCAAGAACTATTTCCTTAATTCTGAGAAAATTTTAGAGAAACTTGGATGAGAAGCAATTTTGGCCTCTCTTCCTTCTCCTTTTGAGTCTACTGCATTATTTATGATGTTCCTCAATCTTTATCTTTAGAATGTTTTCCTTGATTAATTATGTCTCGAACACCCTTTAGCCTGATATGATATCTGGTTATCTTGCTAAAGAAATCAATAGCTGTTTGTTGCTTCATTCACAATACACTGCTGATCAACTTGTGGAAATTTGCAGGTGTTTTTGCCACAAGAATACAATTGACATGGGCTACATCTGTTCTGTATGTTTGTCCATATTCTGTAAGCATCAAAAAAAATGTTCAACCTGTGGGTGAGCACAATTACCTTAATATTTGTGTTGTAGAGCTTTACGTGCTTCAATTCTTCTCATAGTGTGAACTTTCAGATGCTATCTTTTATATTTAACAAGCTCTTTCTGATACTTTGTTGGAAAATCGGACTAGTAAAGCTGCCGGGGCCCCTAATGATCTGGGTTTGTCTTATTGTAGTTTGTGTGTGATGCAGGTCAGTATTTGGTCAATCCCAAGTAGAAGCTACCAACACGTCAAATCTAAAGAGAAAGACTCCAGAATCATAATATATATCCTCCTGTGAAGCATAGAAAGTAACTTCTCTCCATCCATATGGTGCATTGTCAGAGGAAATGTTTTTGATCTCCATTATATAGTGCTTTTTCTAGTTTATAAAATTATAACTATGAGCAAAGGTCTGTTTACTCCGGTAATTTTGACTGCAGACTAGAAACTGTGTTAATGTGCGCGGAGGGTGGAGCAAATTTTCTTCTAGATAATGGCGACATGCTTAATGGAATCTTTAAATTATTTTGTCAATTTGTTTTATTAAATGGTGACATTGCATTTCATGGACAACCTCTTGATCTTCTTTCCTGAGTATGCAGTGTGATTCTTCACTCTGTCACTGCTAAATTGCTAATACAACAAGAAAGAAATTTTCAGCAAGGAGTGGCTTCCCAGCAGAATACTAAGATCGTGTCGTTCATGAAGTCAGGTGCTAGCACTTTGAAAGGATTTTGGACTGATTTTTGTCATACATTTTGGAATGCATAGAGTTGGTTACCTCCTCTCTCCCGGCTATTTACTTGGTACTTTTCACAAACGAGTCTGGTCTATTGAATGTAGTACTTCAAAATTGGTGAAATATTATATCGTTATGAATTTATTTCATTGGTGGCAATGTTGAGTCACTTTATTCAATTATGACCTTTAGAAGGAAAAAAACAAACTAGAATGTTAGTCTTCTGAAACTCCGACTCCTACCCGTTGGGGGGTGTGTCTAGAGTTAACTATGTATCTTTATTGAAATTATTGTTCCACTGTGCGGGAAGTATCTGTGGAGCAACATTGAGAAATCAAGGCAGTTGAAATTATCTTATGGTTTAGTCAATTGAATATTTTATGGGTTTTACCAAATTTTTTAACTTAAATTTGCAACGAATTACTCCATTTCTATAATCTTGTTTTTACTATTTATTTTCTGAAAATTGGCCTTTATTAAACACTTTTACAATGTCTATCATATAATAAAATAGATATTACAAACTGCTAAACATGGTCCACACAAAGATCTTTTCCTTTTTTCCAAATCCAATAAATATGGAGTTATAACATATTGGACGATTTTTTTTTTCAAAGGATATTATGAGAGAGTGTGAGGAATTTTTAGTAGAAGCTTTGCAATGGAGCTCTGGAGCTAAATCCTGACATGCCAACTCCCAGCTTGACAAGTAAAATCCTGATCAATGACAATGCACCAATGATGTGCTTGGAAATTGATCATGGAAATGGATCAATTAAATATTCAATGCAGTCGCTCACTATAATAGAGTTGAAAGCATGTATTTACAATATTTACATTTGTCTTCATGGAATCAAGAGAATGGAAGTTCAGCTATTATGCACACACGCAAACAGCATGAATTTTTTGGGTATAAATTGATTACGCGACAACAATCATCTAGTGGAAACGGTACTTCAGAGAGCCTTTAGAACAACCATGGCCGTTTTGTGAACACCCTTTGCTGCAATTTTTAAAACACCACGGCTCCTGTACAACCTGAATCAAAAACCCATGTCAAAAAAGGAGAAAAGAAACATATTTAACTTGTCTCCAGTATATTTTAAAGGAATGGAGAAAAAGCAGTCTTATGTCTACTGGGATTTTCATAACGGCACAACTCAGATCAACAGAACAAAAAATCTATTCAAAAAGATGTAAGCAGAAAATCCATTAAAAGCCCATTTGTATGTTATTTTTTTTAGGGAAAAAGAACTGAGTAGCAAGGCTACTAATGTGGCTGCTCTTATTTCATTATACAATGTCTTGTTTGAGTCATAGTTACTACGTTAAATTAGCCTGTCTGTGCGGCTCAGTAAGACCAAAGTAGTCTAAAAAGCTCTCTAAATAAAATTCCTTTCAAGGAAGATATAAGATTATCCAAAATGTCAAAAAAAATTTCCTACATTAACATTGTCAATATCTTTTGCTTGAAGCACTAGGTGTGTAACACTTGATTACTATCTTAATGGTAAAAAAGTTTCATGTTACTCAATTGAGAAGAAGACAGTTGATCGCAAAAACTTCTGGATTTCTCTGTATGAAAATGGAAGTATAGTTCCCATCTTTTAATAAATGCGTAAAATATTAGGTTTTAAATTTATTCACTAGTTTCCTTTTTATTTTTCCCTTGACAACCTCGAGCAGTGATTTACCGTGAGTGCCAATGAATGCAAGCAATGCTTGAAAGATGAAGTACAACTCACCCTATTAACGCAAGCCCCCATGTTGAGAGCGTATAGAACATTTTTCCAGCATGCCAAATATTCATCACCTTCTCCAGCTTCTCCAGCTTGCTCCCACCACCCAACTCTTTGGCCAAAACTACAAAATGATTGACGTCACTAAAATAAGTAACAAAATAAATTTAACTAATCAGAATTATACTATGATGGATCCAGATAGTTCATACCAAAGTTGGGTAAATGGTGCTAAGCGTAGAGCTAAAATATTGAATTCGGCCAATCAATGAACTCAAAAAACAGATGAACACAGGTTTTATAACGTCCAAGGCATCAAGTTAGGCAATTGAAAGAATCATGCTCCATCAGGAAAACAAAGAAAAAAATCAACTGAACAGTGCCAAATCATTCATGACCTCATGCACACAATAATGCATTCTAGTGCTTTGATGTTCATCAAGTTGATATTCATGCATGCCCATGAATAGCTAATTACTAAGATAGTAACAGGACGAAAAACTAGAGATTAATTTCCTTATGAATCATGTGACAATAAAATCATAAGGTTCTACATCTTAATATTTTACAGGCAGAAAAGCATTGAGATCAGTTGGCGAAGCTGTGAACTTATACCCTGGCTCTAGTTCCGGGGTTGCACATTCTGGCCTGTAACTATAGACATGCTCTAAGCAGGTTGGCCTGCTTTAGATAAAGCCAGAAAGAAAAAAGTTAAAACTGTGAACTTACTTTTCTGCAGCTCCTCTGGTGCCAAACCCTGCAATTCCAAGAATGTAAATGTGTAAGGCACAGCCTGAAGAGTTAATATTGATCATTACGTTTAAATTGCCTGGTACCCGAGCTTTTGGATGTGAAATCATGCATTTAGCCATAAAGTTGGCAATGCCATCTACCACGTGTTCCTCAGTGATAATTACATAATTTTCATCATCAATTCCACTTCGTTCTTCGACCTTACTTGGAACCATGTCATCAGTGACCCATACCCACCAACTGGGTTGATCATGGTCAACATTAATGAGGACTTCAGCTGAATGCAAATCTTCTCCTAATCAATGACCCAAAAGGAAAGGTAGATTATATGGTTATACAACTTAACAAACAAATGTAGGTACAGCAGAAATCAATGTACACATAGAGAGAACAGCAATTGGTTTGATGCAACAACCTGTGGGCTCTCTGAATGGGAACTCGTTGCCAGTTCCATCTACTGATGCCTGGCTAAAAGAATTTAGCCGAGTCAAGAAATCCTTAGAATTCACAGTAGATATTAGACGTTTGTACAGCTGCATTTTTTGAGGAAAGAAGAAATTACGCGCAAGATTAAGACAAAAAATCAATCTAGAGTGAAAATTATAGTTTAACATCGATAAAAAATTGCCATTTCTCAACCAAAAAGCTAAGCAGGAAAGTTAAGCAGGACTCTCCATGTCATGAAAAAGTCAGTAGCATTTGTATCCTAAAAGTATGAACTTCCAACAAAAACGGCATAACGAAATTGATAATTGAACCCCATACCATACCCAAATAACAAAAAAAAGAAATACCAACTCATCATTTGAACTTTAGACTTCTTCTCATGAACGACGCCCATACACTCATTGACATAGTCATTTCCCGAAAGTAAAGAAAGCTCAACAATCAAGATATAGAAGCAAAATTTTCTTTAAAAACGAAATGAACACGCAATTTACANNNNCATCTGGAGGGCAATCTGTAATAGAGCGGGAGATTCGGAGAGATTTGAGAAGCTTGAGGTTTTGCTCGAGTAAGCTCTAAGATGCCCGGTTTTCTGACTAAGAGATTCCAATTCTCGTCCCAAAACTTTGGTCTCATCACCGTCGAGTAAGTATTGATCATCATGAGATTCCTCGTCTTATGGGGGTTGCCGTGATGGTGGCAGCAGTCCACGGCAGTCCATGCTATGTCAGCAACCTCCAAAACTGTCTTGGCAACCTCCATCGCGTCATGGCCGCCCATGATTTCTTCGCCTAATGGTCTTGATTTCAGGTCCTTTTCGTCAATAACCGAACCCTCAATGATGACCGTGTTCCTCTTGGACGGAGAGATGATGATTATCGTTTGCGTGTCAGAGATTAGTTTTATTTATTTATTTATTTTGCAAGCAGGCCCTTCAAAAACTACTTTTTTAGCCATTTCTATTTTTTATTTTTTGCTCTCCTGTTAATAAAAAGTTGTGTATTTACCTTTTTTTAATTAATTAAATTAAATATTGTTAACAATACTATTTCTTTTAATTCTTTTTAAAAGACAAAAATAATATTAAATATTTGTTAGTTGGTTTTTAACTCTCTATATTATTTAAAAATTTAAAAATATTTTTAAAAATCAACTTATCTGATTTTCTATTTTTAAAATTTATAAATATATTTTTTAAAAAAATTATTTATTGTTTACAAATATCTTAAGATTTCTGAAACGGCTCGTGAAGTTGAAATGAAGTAAATTATAAATTAAATGCGAAAGCAAAATAATAGTGTTAGGCTTTACATTCCTTACACAATAATTTATGATATCCAATAAGATTATGAAAATGACTATTCTAAAAAAATAACTAATAATCAAAAAAATAAATGAAAAATAAACAAATTCAATGTTCTACTCACAACCTTTTTATGGATTGGGCTCTGAATCTTGATTCTCTTGATTTGAAATGGTTAATTGAAAAAGTGAGTTACACTAACCCAGTAAGAATATTACGCTACTCATCGACACATAAATTAATATTTGTAAAAATCATAAAAATAACTAATAGAGCTCTTGATTTAAGTAAAATTCGTTTATCATAAATAAAATCATTTACTGCATATTTCTAAAACTGACCTATAGAGTCAATAACATAACAATATTATAATTTTATATTCAGTCGGAACAATAACTTTCTCATTTATCAGTCTACTGGTATCCATGGGACTCCATAGGGATGTCCCTACTACGCGTGAACTTTTTTTTAACATTTTCAACTACCAGGCCGTCCATATACCGCATCCGATATGAGTGTTAAGAAATATCATCCTTCAATACCCTATTCGGTATGAGGGTGAAACGGACCGTCTTCATACTCCGTCCGGTATGAGTGTCAAATTACCAATCATTGATACCCCATTCGATATGAGACAACGTTCAGGGTAGGGTTCCTTATGTACCCGGTCCGTCCACAATCTCTAAGGATATCCAGTAAGGTTATCATTCATCTTTTCACTTAATTAAACAATCTTTCGTTTACCTTTAATTTTCAATTTCTCAATTTTAACTGTAAATCACGTAAAACATGTAATACATGCATCAAGGAAATACAATTGAGTTATTATACCAATTCGGGTGTATTATCATGCATTCAAACTGTAAAATCAGTCAATCAGTTAAACATGACAAGCAGTAATAAATAACCGGTTCTGACTTCATTAGTAACATGTAATTAATTATAGATATTTTTTAATTTGTACAAAAGACCATATTATTTATAATTAAATTTCAATTCCATAACAAGGAATAGGGTGAAGGATTCTTACTCAAATTGATGTCCGAAATGCTAAACTTTCAAATGCGTCTACTAGCGGTCCCAGGTTCCCTAAATTTTTTTTTGAGGATTAAAACATACTTCAAGTACCTACAAATACTCAAAAAAATTAAAATCAGTGTTAGAAACCCTTTTTGGCAAATTCTGAAAGTCCGGCATGGCGGCTCCATCGTGCTCCAGCGATGGCACTGCCACCTGCGGTGGCAGTTTACCTCGGGTTGGTTGTTTTTGGTCATTTTCGGCTGATTTCGACCAGTTTTGTACCCATCCATGCGAGAAAACACATTAAGGGGCGGCGGTTGGCTGAAAAAAGTAAAAAAAAATCAAAGCTTACGGGCGACGGAGTTTTTCGGTGCGGCGGCTTCGCGGGCTCACCTTCACGGTTGAATATTTTGCTTCGGTCAACCTATAGAAAAAGAAATAGTGATTACAATAGTAGAAAAATTACATGAAATGGGAATCAAGAAGAGCCTCATCGGAGGTGATTTTTACTTTTTTTCGCGGCAGCGCCGTCGAGATTTACTCGCGATTTTCGCTCATCAACCAGTTCTTTTGTTGTGATTTAGTCATAGGGGTATTTAAAATTGAATTTCGAGCAAATAAGGAAAACTTTACCTCTTTTGGCGGTCGAAAGTGGCTCCGACACAGCGGTGACGGTGGTCGGCTCCCTTCTCGGCGACTGGCTCTTATTTTCTAGCGGGGGGTATGGCAGCTCGGGTTAGGGTTTGGTGTGAAGATGAGTATTTATATATGTCTCTTTTTAATCTGGGTCGTCCATCGCATTTTATCTGAACCGTCTGATTGTATTTAAATAAGAAATAAATCTGAACCGTTCATCGTGATTTAATCTAGATCGTCCGATTGTGTTTAAATAGGAAGTGGATCTAGACCGTTCATCATGTTTAATCGCGACTGTCTAATCACATCTAAGGAGGGAATAGATCCGGACCATCGACGAGTGCGGAAATAAATCTGGATCGTCTAATTGCGGGCACGCGGATCGCCAGCATGGCCTTCTGCATGGCACCGTGTCAACGTGCCTTACCACGCGGTACGCTTCTGTTCGTCGGGGCTGCTGACTAGGCGTCCTATGTGACAAATTTTTCTTAAATTATGTTTTAACTCATAGTTTCTGATTTTTCTTTCAAAAACACATACATAATCCAAATTTTCACACATTTCTCCCAAAATTATTTTCAATTTCATCATCCACCTATTTTTTCATAATTTTACATTAAATAATAATTTATAAAATC
Organism: Carica papaya; assembly: GCF_000150535.2. The sequence goes on along the minus strand of NW_019014656.1, from coordinate 437,795 downwards.
AAAAATTAAATTTTATACATAAATTTTGAATTTTACAAATTAATTTCGAGTATTACAACTCTCTACCCTTAAAGAAAATTTGGTTCCTCAAATTTGCCTCTCTCTCATTCAATCAAACAGTTGGGGATACTGGATTTTGAAGTCTGCTTCTAGCTCCCATGTGGCCTCTCTGTGTGTGTGATTATGCCATAGGACCTTAACAAAGGGAATTTCTTGGTTGCAGAGTACTCTGCTCTTTCGGTCCACAATACCCACCAGTATTTCTTCGTAAGACAGATCCTCCTAGAGCAAAAGGGGCTCATGGGCCAGGACGTAATAGGGGTTCGAGTTGTATTTACATAACATAGACACATGGAACACATTATGGACCCTGAATAGTTCTGGAGTCAGTACCAGCCTGTAAGTGATGATGTCAATTCTGTCTAAGATTTCAAATGGCTCAATAAACTAGAAATTTAGTTTTTTCCTCTTGCCAAACCTACTAATTCATTTGAAAGAAGTGACATTAAGGAACACTCAATCATCTTTCTCAAATTTTAAATCCCTCATCCGGGTAACCGCATAACTCTTCTGTCTTGTAACGGTCCCGGAAATTTAAAATGGAGTGTATATTAAAAATATCAAATGCGGAAGCGAAGTCAAAATTTGAATAACATCCCTTACACTAAAACCAAAACGTGCTCACAAAATATAAAAGATTAAACTACCTAAAGGAGAAACTTGAAAGTAAAAACTACGAAGGTGATTATGGAGTCCTTAGGCGTCCCCTTCGTCGTCCTCCTGCGGAAGCGGCTCGGGAACGATGTCCTCTTGATCTGAAATGATTAAATAAAGAATGAGCTACACTAGCCCAGTAAAGACATCACGATATCTCACCGTCACGGAGGTAAAGGTGGGTAGAAAAACACAAAAAGACCAATGGAGCATAATTTACAACAAATCCTTTTATCGAAAATAAAACCTTTACCATTTACTCACCTCGGTGAAATTCATAAAACAATATACGAAAGCAATAACATCATCATCATCATGAAAACATATATATGAACTGTATAACATAATACCTATCACACTTTTCGTAATTCAATAGTTTCACAACATATTTTCCTAATTCACAAGCCCACTAGTATCCATAGGGATCCATAGGGGTCCCGCTAACCGTTAATCCTTAACACTTGAGATTATATTCCAGGACCGTCCCTATACTCCGTCCGGTATGGGCGCCAAACCATAGACCTCATTACCCCGTCCGGTATGAGGGTGAAACGGGCCGTCCCCATACCCCGTCCGGTATGGGCGCCAAACCATAGACCTCATTACCCCGTCCGGTATGAGGGTGAAACGGGCCGTCCCCATACCCCGTCCGGTATGGGCGCCAAAACACATAAGATCTCCATACCCCGTCTGGTATGGGAGACCACAATCCCGGTAGGGTTCCCTACGGACCCGGTCCGTCCACCATCTCCCAGGATATCTAGTCAGGCTGAACACATTATACAATTTCCATTCACGTAATCTTTCATTCGCCTTTTCCCTCAGTCAGCATTTTCAATCACATACAAACAAGCTAAACGATAATTTATGCCAAACACACAACATGCAGTATCAACACCCCAGTCATTCAATCCATAATCAATAAAACAGTACAATATGCATACGAAACCATAAAATGGAAACATCGAACCTCATGCTGCATTGAAGACTGTAAAACAGGCCAAATAACAGTTAACCGACAAATACACTAGATTCGGGCTCCATTAGCGACCTTAAGCAATTTCACACATTCGTTGATTCATGAAATACCGTTTTATCATTTATTGAACTTTAAAACCGTGATAGGAAATAGGGTGAGGGGTCCTTACTCGTTTCGGGGTCCGAACACGGCTTCGCAGTGCGCCTACAGGCTGTCCCTAATTTTCCCTGAATTTTCCTCGGGGAACTGAAACGCACTACTGGTACCTGCACGTGTTCCAAAAAAAATCCCAAATTAGGCCCAGGGCCCCTTTCGGCCCAAATCGCAACTCTGGCACGGCGGCTCCGCCGTGCTCCGGCGACGGCGCCGCCGCTGGAGGCGGCGATTCGCCTCGGGTTGGCTATTTTCGGCCGTTTCTTGCCGAATTCGGCCACACTCGCATCGGTCCCTGCGAGAAAACAACCCTAGGGCCCTCGGGGGGCCAAAAAATCACGGAAAAACGGAGCTTACCGGCGGCGGCGCTATCGGGTGCGGCAGCTCTCCGGCGAGGTTCGTGTTTTGGTGATTCGGCTCCGGTCAACCTGTAGAGAAAAGAGTGGTGATCACGGTGATATAAAATTTGCATCAAACGGAGGCCGAGATGGGCCTCATCGAAGGCAAAAACCGAGAAGGGCCTCATCGGAGGCAAAAACCGAAAAGGGCGCGGCGGCGCCGCTGGGCTTCGGTCGTGCATTCTGGCCGTTTGGCTGGGATTTTGGCTCCGATTTGGCCACAGGAGGAATCAGCATGGAAAAACGAGTCAGGGGTACGAAATTTACCTCGATCGGCGGTCGGAAGTTCCTCCGGTGCGGCGGCGGGTGGCGGCGGCCAGCTTCTGGTTCGTCTTCTCCGTCGAGCGGCAGGCGGCTAGGGTTTGTGGTCTGGTGTGGGGGTTTCTATTTATAACCCCTTGCCTTTTTGATCTCAGCCGTCCATTTTTGTTTTAATCTGGACCGTCCGTGCGTTTTAAATCTGGGTCGTCCGATCGCACGCTTGATCTGGGCCGTCCGATCACACCACGCGGATCGCCAACGTGGCCCTTTTTGGAACAACGTGGTTTTACCACGTGGCAGGTTCCGGTTGACCGAGACTGCTGACCGGGCCTGCTGACGTGGCTGCCGACGTGGTTTTTTTTTTTTTTCCTCCTTCTCGGTCCGGGCGCTACATGTCTGCTCTGAGCCGTCTGAATGTTCTTCCTGATTTTAACTATTTTGGCTGTAGTCTCCTCTACAAGATTTGGGCCAAATAATTTTTTATCACCCACTTCTTCCCAACAGATCGACGATCTGCATGGACAGCCATACAATGCCTCGTATGGAGTCATGTCAATACTTGTTTAGTAACTGTTATTGTAGACGAACTCTATTAGGGATAAATGATCATCCCAATGGCCCTCAAAGTCAAGAACACAAGCTCGTAGTATATCCTCCAGTGTGCTGATCGTCTTTTCTGATTGTCCATCGGTGTGAGGGTGGAATACAGTACTAAGAGACAATTTCGTTCCCATAGCTTATTGAAAATTAGACTAGAACTGATAAGTGAACTTGGAGTCCCTGTCGGACACTACTATCATTAGCATTCCATTAACCTGACTATCTCCCGGATATATATTCTTGCTACCTTGTTCAAGGGATCAGTCATCTTGATGGCTAAGAAGTGGGAAGACTTAGTGAGTCAGTCAACAATTACCCAAAATGACATCATGTCCCTAGTGTGCTCTAAGCAATCCTATCACGAAATCCACTGTGATATATTCTCACTTCCACTCCGAAATTGATAATGCCTGAAGTAGTCCGTTTGGACGTTGATGCTCTGTCTTGACTTGCTGACATACCAAATACTTAGAAATAAAGTCGACCACATCTCTTTTCATCTTGTTCCACTAAAATCGGGGTCGCATACTTTGATACATCTTAGTGCTTCTGGGATGCATGACAAACTTTGAGCTATGGGCCTCTGTCATGATGTCCCTTTTCAACTCACTGTCACCTGGAACACACACTCTGTCCTGACATCTAAGCAACCCACCGATAGAGACTCGAAATTCTGAATTAATTCCCTGTTCTGCATCTTTCTTGAGAGTTGCTAGGGTGGAATTAGCGGACTGAGCTTCCTTTATCCTCTCGATTAACTCGAGTTGAATAGTTAGATAGACCAAACATGTGACTCTCTTCAGGTCCTGAAGTTATACCTGTTGTGTGACTCCTATTACCCTATATTCTGAAATCATCAAGTGAGCTAATATGCTTGCAATTTTTTTGCTGAGTGCATCAGCTATCACGTTGTCTTTATCCGGGTTATGTAAGATGTTGCAATCATAATCCTTGAGAAGTTCTATCCATTTTATCTTATGCATATTGAGATCCTTTTGAGTGAATATGTCTTTCAAGCTCTTGTGGTCAATATAAATCTGAAAGGTCTCCCCATACAAGTAATGACGCAAAGTCTTTAAGGCGTGGATAATCGCAGCAAGTTTTAAGTCATCGTTGGGTAGTTTTTCTCATGACTTTTCAACTGTTTGGACCCATAGGCTATGACATTCCCATGCTGCATCAGAATACAACCCAACCTTAGGTAGGAGGCATCACTATAAACTGTATATCCATCCGACGCGCTCGGCAAGGCCACCACAAGTGCGGTAGTCAACCATTTCTTTAATTATGAAAAAACTCCTTTCACAATCCTCGTTTCACTCAAACTTGACGTTATTTTTTATGAGCCGAGTCAAATGAGTAGCTAGGCTAGAAAACCCTTTCACAAACCTACGATAATAACCTACCATCCCTAGAAAGCTACGTATCTCCTTGACTGAGTCAATTTTTCCTAGCCGCGCACTGTCTCAACTTTTTTGGGATTCACTGACACTCCATCATTTAATATGATGTGTTATAGAAAGGTAATCTGCTCGAGGTAGAACCCACATTTACTCAACTTTTCATACAACTTTTTTTCTCTGAGAACCTGCAAAACTTGAATCAGATGGTGAGCATATTTCTCTCTGCTTTTTGAATAAACGGATATCATCGATAAAGATAATGACAAACTGCTCCAGGAATTATTTGAAAACCCTATTCATCAAATCCATGATTATAACTGGTGCGTTGGTTAGTTTAAATGATATGACTAACAACTCATATTGTCCGTACTTGGTTCGAAATGATATTTTGGGAATGCCTTTTGCATTGACCTTTACCTAATGGTAACCTGAACGCAGGTCTATCTTAGAGAAGACCTGGACACCCTACAACTGATAAAAAAGATCATCGATTCTGGGGAGGGGGTACTTGTTCTTGATCGTGATCTTGTTCAGACCTCTATAGTCGATACATAACCTCAACGTCCAATTTCCATTTCTTGCAAATATGACTCCAGCACCCCAAGAGGACACACTATGTTTGATGAATCCACTATCCTATAATTCATTAATATGTTTTCTCAGCTCCTCTATCTCAACACGGCTCATGCGGTAAGGAGCAACTGAAATAGGCTGGGTACCTGGCTGAAGGTCTATGATGAATTTAACTTCTCTGTCTACTAATAGTCTAGGTAGTTCATCCGGAAATATATTCGAGAAGTCTCAAACTACTGAAATCTCTTGAATATAAATTTATTTATTGAGTTTGCTTAGTTAGAGAAAACAGCCGGATTAAAGCACTTGCTAATAGAAAAATTTGCCATGAGGGAACAAATGTTAAATTTTTTTACTAATTTGTAAATGAATCCTCATTAGGAGGGTTGAATACAAGTTTCTTATGAAAATAATTTACGGTGGTGTGATACGCTGTTAGCCAGTTCATTTATAGGATTACATCAAAGTCCCTCGTGTCGATCTCTATTAGGTCCATACTCAATTTCTTATCTGTTATATCTATGATACAGACTCTATATATAACCTCTCCCAATAGTGTCATACTCCCAGGAGTAGACACAAATAACATAGAATTAAAATTTTCAAGTAATACATTTAAGGTTGATGCAAAAATATGTGAAACAAATGAATGTGAGACACCAGTATTAATCAAAACATATGCAAGATGATTACAGATAGTGTACGTACCCTGTACCACGTATGAGTTGGCTTCTGCATATTGCTGAGTGAGGTTGTAAGCCCTGTCTTGGATAGGAGGTCTGACCTAGTTCTGATTTCTCGGGCACTTTCTCGTATAATGTTGAGCACTCCCACATATGCAGTAAGTATTGTTAAAGCAATAGCAGGGTTGGTTCCAATGATCCTTGCCACAGTGCTAGCAAGTCCTACAACGTCCTGTTATTAGAATTTGAGGGGGAGCCTAAGTCATCAGCCTAGGTCTCTTGTTCTGTTGAACAGATGTAGTAGATGCTGGTCCGCGGTATGAAGCTGAGGGCCTGGGGTTCCCTATTGTTGGAGGAAAAATGCAAAGGTTCTTATCCACTAGACGTGCTTTGGCTAGAACAGCCGAGTAAGTATTAAGCTCGAACACATACAGTTGCTGTCTGATCTCAAGACGGAGACCCCACTCGAACTTTTTTACGTTCCTACCTTCATCAATCATGCTCTTAGGGGAATACCGGCCCAACTCTAGAAACTTTTGAGCATATTCTGATAAAGTCATGTCACCCTGGAACAAGTGTGCAAACTTCATTTTCTTCAGATGTCGGAGATGTTTTAGAAGATATTCTACATTAAAGGCTGTCAAGAATTGTTCTCAAGTGACTGAACGAGCTGGGTGGCCTGCTTGAGTTGTCACCAGCGGCCTGTCTCTCCCATTAGCATGTAGGTGGCAAGTATGACTCTCTATTTGGGAATCACCCCAAGAGTCGTAAAGGCCTCTCTGTCTTAGTCAACCAGTATTCGGCCTCTTTAAAGGATGATGCCCCTGCAAAAGTAGATGAATTTAGTCTTTTATACATCTCAATGTAGTCTGGGTCCATCATGGGAAGAACTAGGTCCCTTGGAAGAGGGACTAGATTGTGTTCAGGATGAACTGGATGGCCTTGTAGCGGTCTCCCATGGGGCAGTCACTATAAAAAATGCTCTCTTTGAAAAAGGGGGTGTCAACCGGATGAGATTCGTAAGTCTATCACTCAAGTTACGGGAGTGACTCCATTTGCCTTAACCTATGGCCACAATGTCGTACTTCCAATGGAGATCACAGTGTTGTATCTCATAGTAGCCCATCAAAAGAACTTAACTCCTCCCAATCTAAATCAAGTTGGTTTTACATGAAGAAGATTTGGCTCAGCATGTTCTATTCGATACGGGTAGGAGAAGTGGTATTCTTTTCTTAAAAAAATAGAAAAAGAAGAACCAAGTCAAGATGATACAGATCAGTGGTGGTACTGGATGATACGGTGGAGGCACCAAATTATACCGTGGTAGTGTTGGGTGATGCAGTTGGGGGATTGGGCTATATTGTGGTGGTGCCGAGTGATAATGTGGTTGGAGTACCGGATCATACTGTGGTGGTGCTAGATGGTACTGTGGAGGAGCAGAGTCGAACCAGGGTAGTTCAGGATCCTCTCGCTGCAGGTGTGGCTCAACTAGGGCAGCAGGGGAGAGTTGGGTAGTTCCCTCCTTTCCTTCCGGACATGCTGGACAACAATAAGTCTCTCCAGTATTTCAAATAGCCAATCAACATCCTCTTGAAGCGAACCCTCCCAGACTACTCGGTTTAGTGGGAGTCTTCCTCTCCTCATCTATTTGTACCTGCATTTCACAAAAAAATAATTGAGTGATAATTCATAATTTTTGGTGTTTCCTAAGGATTTTGTGCAATTAATGGTTCCGAGAAACAAGGCTTTGATATCAACTGTAACAGTCCATGGACTTGAAAGAAAATAAATTATAAATTAAGTGCGAAAGTGAAATAATAACGTTAGGGTTTACATTTCTTAGACAATAATTCAGGATACCCAATAGGGTTACGAGAATGACCATTCTAAAAGAATAATTAATAGTCAAAGAAATAAATGAGAAGTAAACAAACTAAACATTCTACTCGCAACCCTCTTGCAGATCGGTCTTTGGATCTTGGTCTTCTCGATCTGAAATAGTTAATTGAGAGAGTGAGCTATACTAGTACAGTAAAAATATCACGCTACTTACTGACACAGAAATAAAAGTTGGTAGAAATGATAAAAATAATTAATGGAGCTCTTAATTTAAGTAAAATTCGTTTATCATAAATAAAATCATTTACTGCATGTTTACCGTAGCGAGATTTCTAAAACTGACCTATAGAGTCAATAATATAACAATATCATAATTTTATATTCAATTAATCGGAACAACAATTTTTTCATTTATTAGCCTACTTGTATCCGTGAAGGTCCATTGGGATGTCCCTACTACGTGTGAATCTTTTTTCAATATTTTCAACTAAGGACCGTCCCCATATCCCATTCAGTATGAGCGCCAAGAAATACAATCTCTCAATACCTTGTCCAGTATGAGGATGAAACGGACTGTCCCCATACCCCATCCGGTATGAGCACCAAATTACCAATACTCGATACCCTGTCCCGTATGAGGCAATGTTCATGGTAGGATTTTCTATGTATCTTCTAATTTTTCAATTTTAACTGTAAATTATGTAAAACATGCAATATATATATCAAAAAAATACAAATGAGTTATCATACCAATTCAGGTGTATTATCAAGCATTCAAACTGTAAAATAAATCACTCAGTTAAACATGGTAAACAGTAATAAATAATCGATTCTGCCTCCATTATAATTTGTACAAAAGACCACATTATTTACTTCAATTCCATAACAAGGAATAAGGTGAGAAATTCTTACTCAAATTGATGTCCGAAATGCTAAACTTTCAGCTGTGCCTACTAACGATTCTCGAGTTCCCTATATTTTTTTTCGGGGATTAAAACACATTTTAAGTACCTAGATATACCCAAAAAAATTCAAAATCAGTGTTAGAAATTATTTTTGGCCAATTCTGAAATTCCGGCACGACAGCTCTGCCATGCTCCGACGACGGCACCACCGCTTGTAACCGCGGTTTGCTTCGAGTTAGCTGTTTTTGGCCAGTTTTAGTCAATTTCGGCTAGTTTTGTACATTTTCCTACGAGAAAACATGTTAATGGGTATCGATTGGCAAAAAAAAGTTGAAAAACCCAAGTTTATTGGCTGTGGAGTTTTTGGTGCAACAGCTTTACCGGCTCACCTTTGTGGTTGGGTGTTTTGCTTCGGTCAACCTGTAGAAAAAAGAATGGTGATTACAATGGTAAAAAAATTACACGAAAGGAGAATTAGAAAGAGCCTCATCAGATGTAGTTTTTACTTTTTCCTACGATGGTGCCATCGGGATTTACTCGTGATTTCTATCTTATCCACAAGTTCTTTTGCTCTGATTTGACCATTTGGGTGTTTAAAATTGAATTTCGAGCGAATTGAAATTTTTTTACCTTTTTTGTTAGTCGGAAGTGGCTAAGGCGTGGCGGCGGACGACGGTCGGCTCCCTTCCCGGTGACTGGCTCTTCTTCTCCGACGGGGGGGTCTTATGGCTAGGGTTAGGGTTTGGTGTGAAGAAGAGTATTTATATCCGTCTTCTTTTAATTTGAACCGTCTATCGCATTTGACATGGATCGACCGATCGCGTTTAAATAGGAAGTGAGTCTTGATCGTTTATCATGATTTGATCTGGACCGTCCGGTCGCGGGTACGCGGATCGTCAGCGTGGCCTCCCGCGTGGCATCGCGTCAGCGTGCCTTGCCACGAAGCATGCTCCGATTCGTCGGAGTTATTGACTAGGCGTCCTACGTGACACATTTTTTATAAATTATATTTTGACTCCAAGTTTTCGATTTTTCTTTCAGAAACACCTTTAGAATCCAAATTTTCACACATTTCTTCCAAAATTATTTTTAATTTCATTTTTTACCTATTTTTTTTCCTATGTTTACATTAAATAATAATTTATAAAATTAAAAATTAAATTTTATACATAAATTTTAAATTTTACAAATTAATTTCGGTTATTACAATTTCTGTATTAAAAATATATATTTTATTCTATGAAACGAATATATTATGCATGTCCCATAATATGAAATAAATTTTATTGAGGTTAATTTTTGTGGAGCCTCAAATCCAAGTGTAATGAGGTCACTTAGAATCACAACCAATGAGCCCACAGTTCTTTACAAATACAATAAATACAAGCTCTTATTGTAATTAGAGAAACTATTACCTTAATACTAGCGGTTAGGTTATACATGTGATTCAAAAGTCGATCCTAACAAAGTATGAAGGGAATAACATAAACGACAGGTAAAATTTGTTTCAAATTATTATGAAAAGTCTAATAATATATACATTATTTAAGGGGTTGTAAAACTTCGATATTAAGATATTTTGTTAAATAATTTAAATTTTATTTAACAAATTATTATTTTTGAGTTGACATAATGTCAAATATTAAAATTGTTAGTGAAATTATCAGTATTATTACTCTGGGATACAATATTCTATAATAACACAAACTCGACATTCTTCAAACAAGTCTCAAGTATAAATAATATTTACAATGTTACGTTACATTTTTAATTTCTATATATTATAATATATTTTATAATTAATAATGTTATTTACTCAGTCACTTTAAATATAAAAATTTTAATTGAATCATATTTTTGTGAGTAGTGCATTAATAAAAATTTAAAAATAAAAGCTTATTCTATAAGAAGAAAATATTCATACCCATCTCCTTCATAAATATGAAATTTATTATTATAAAATATCCTGTTGACTTTTTACTTAAACACATACTCTATGTACTTCAAAAAATCCGACCTTCCTTTTCCCTTCTCTTTCCCCCGTTAATATAACATACCCTCCTTTGAAAAAGAGGGGGAGCCTGTTCCTTTTTTTTTTTTTTAAATGCTATATGCATAACATATTTATTCATTCAGTCTTAGAAGTTAATAAAAAAATTATGATCTTATATTTGTTTTCGCGTAGGATATTATGTGCAAAAAATAATAATTAAGATAAATGAATAATATACTTAACATTACATATTTATAAAAAATAAATGAATGCAAATAAAATACATATTTTAAAATTTTGAATATAATTAATAAATACAACATTTTGATAAAATAATTTAATTTGTTAAATCGTGTGTTAATGAAATATATTTTTCTACATCTTCATTGTTTAATTAAAAATAATACTATTCAAATATTACGTTATACATAATTAAGTTAATACTATATATATTTATTATTTAAAATAAAATTATTAAATATGTGCACCAAAATGTATTTAATACCTTATAAATTTAAGATTAACTGTTTGATATATTTAAAATTTATCAATATCAACTTATATTTTATAAGGTAAAAAACCACAAAACATCCTCAAGTTTGAATCATACATAAAATTTATTTAAAATAAAAATATATATTTATTTAAAAGTCTATATTATTTAAATTATTAAAATTTAAACTAAATTTAATAATTTTCTAAGGTGAATGCGGAGTTGAATTTGAGTCATTTAGAGTATAATAAAATATTGTGATATTTAAAAATTTATAAATTACCAGCGGAATTTGCCACGTTTCTTTAAGATTCTATCCGTCACTGAAATTGATTTTAAGTACCTGCGCCACTAACGTATATTTCGTGACGATAAACTGCGCTCATGAACGGCTAGGATTTTTCAGTGTGTACAGACGTGGCCGAAACTGGAGGCTCTATGAAGATGGACGGTTCTGATCTCACACATCGGAGAGATCACCAGGCAGGTACACTGCGCCATTCGCACGCTAACATTTCCTCTTAAATGTTGCACCCCCAGTCAAGGTTTAACAGGACAAAGATCAAAGCAACCCACACAGACTATTTTCGCTCTCTTCCTTCCCTGTCGTTGCGGGTGCAGGAAACCTCCCGACAATGGCCGAAGATGCGCTCGGCAACGGTGCCACAGAAGTAGACACAAAGGAACCAGCTCAGGATAGAGTCGACCACGGGCAAGGCACGGAGGAAACATGGACGAAGGATTTACAGTCCCGAATTGTGGCCGCTACGCGCGCTCGTGTTTCTTACTTATTGCAGCAATCAGAGTACTTTCTTTCTCTCTCTCTCTCACTCTACGGATATTTTTGTACGTGTTAATGTGTTTGTATTTAGGTCTGCGTATATGCAGCGGTCAATTGGTAAGATGACTTTGTTCTCCGAGATTTTACTAGCAGGTTGTAGGATTTATGGTTTTTGTAGTGTTCTTTTTTACTTAGGGGGATTTGGTTTCGATTTGACCTTTTTTTGTTATTTGAAATAGTTGATGGTGTTCTTCTTTAGAATTATTTTGTTCTACTAATCTAATCGGGTTTTTAGAAAGGCAGTGGATTATTTCCATGGATTTGTTGAAGGGAATTTGATATCTTCTTCAAATATAGAAACATTTACTGGAGGAAGGAATTCAAAAACCATGGAAAAATTTGGTCTATATTAGCGGCTCTCTGCAGCACAGTGGCTGAGTGAGAAATACATTAAAAGAATGTATTTTATTCATCCCTGGATTATCTTGCTACTTTCTTTTTTAAAGAAAAATCATCGCTGCAAAACTGCATCTCTGTAAGAATGTTTGCCAAAATTATCGTAAAAGCCAAGTCTAAATTTATAAATCGTATACATATGAAACATGGATCTCGTCTGATGCCTAACAGAGAGGTCACTCTTTGTTGGTTGTCAGCAACTGGAATGTTCTTAAGTGGAGTGCCGTGAAGGTGGAAGGCACAAATGAGATGGTGATAATTTAAAAGTACGGCATTATTTTCTAAACTGGTGGCAACCACTTGGTGCCTTGTTTATAAATTTCTTTTCTCCAAAATAAAAACTAAAAAATATGACACAGCTCAGAATGTGAAACAGTGGCTGGTTGTGTTATTAGTGGATTGAGAACTTATGTGCTGATTCTTTCATGTTGTCTGCATAACAGGATTTATGACGTGTGCAAAAATACTTTTTAGAATTTTGAAACTCTTGGTGCATAAAAGACCTTAAAAGAAGTGTGTTATTGGTAGTTTGGTTTTCTCGTTGAACTTTTTTCTTTGAGATAATTCTCGATGAACTTTTTATTTCCTAATTATGTTGAACCAAAGGTTTACTTCAAACTATTTTCTTTACTTTTATTAAATAGTTTATTTAATATTAATGGAGTGCCTTGCAGTAGCAGAATGGTTATGATACTCTTTTTCTTTCTCCGCTTCCCTTGTTCCTTGTGCAGTTTTATTACCTTTGAGGGTGTTAGGAGATTGTTAGAGGAGGACTTGGGGTTGGCTAAATATGCGTTGGATGCGTATAAGAGTTTTGTCAGGGAATGTCTTGCAGTGGTAGGTTTACTGATCTGAATTTTTTTTTTCTCCTGCATTTTTTTGAGCGAGTCATGCTTTCAGCAATATGATTCTATTAGTATTTTTGCGGTATCATTCTTTCTATTAAACGTAAATAAATTAACATTGTTATATTTAGGTGGAAATGGGTAACTGGGCGTACTAGAGTGGTAAATTTGATTTTGAACTGACAGTATATGCAAATGCACAGAGGTATGCTGCATCTAAGATTTGAAGCTCTTGCAGCTTCTTTGGTGCTATGCTATGGAGTGGCTTTCAATTGTGATGTCAAGGCAGGATTCTGCACTTTGTCTTGTATTAACTTTAGCATTGCCTTGAATCACACAATGGATCTGGAAAAGCTTGCTGGGATATATACTGATTTGGGGAAGTTTGCATATGATTCTTTGTGGCAAAATATTTTGATAATTAAACAGTTGGAGCAGAATTTGTTGGTAAAATTAAGTAAGCTGTAACATGGAAGTAATTTATAAATTGTACTGGATGCAATCAGAAAATAAGGAGCAAGTTATGCCATGCCCATAATCAATGAAAAGTAATGTGCATAAACCAAGAAAAATGAGCATCTTTATTTTAATGTGATTTGTCAAAGACCCGCTACATGATCAAGCAAATTATGCTGTTCTGTTTGTTGAATTCAAATTTGTGAAAAAAACCTGCTTCATTTTTCATGGTAGTCTTTAGAAGGTGTTGGTGATAATATGTCCGAGGATTCTGGAAAGGCTGGAAAAAAAGACACTGGTTCAACTGCAAAGGTATCAGACTCACCTCAAGGAATCAAGTCCCAGAAAGACGTGAAGGAAGCTTCCCCTGAAGATGAAGGGAAAATGGAGGGCTCTCCTGTGATGGGTCTTCTTACAGCACATAAAGCACCTAAGTCTGAAACAAAAGAAACACAACATAAGGAAGATAAAGATGTCTCTGAGAGCATGATAAAGGAAGCCATCAAGAAAAGAGTTTCCTATATATTAACAAATTCCAAGTATGTTAATTTTGTGAGTTAGTTATTTAACTCAGTATTATTACTAAAATACTGCTATTTTGATCGTTATTTGTACATAGAATATTGTATTTAAACCGAGCAATTCTTTTATGTTTAGGTTTTCATTTCTGAATTGGTCTTTGACGTAAAGGATGACTAGTTGTTCTTTAAAGGAATAACTATACTGATAACCTTGTTATTTAATGGCAAGATAATATTATGTTTTTTTGTATTCTTGTGTTATCAAAACTCTCTTGTAATAGTAGGATTCTACAACTTGTACATATGCTATACGTACCATACTGGTTAGACTGAAAGTAGTAATTTATAAATTGAAGATTGTATGAGAGCCATATTGATTTTTCCTCCATGTTTTGCATTTTTTCCCTCCTGTTCTCTTTGTCTCTGTATTTACTGTTAACAATACTTGATCTCTTCTTCAACTTAGCAACATTTTCTTTTGTTTGAGCTTTGCCATTTGTCTCTATGATCCTCGCTTTAGCATCTCCAACATCCATTACTATGTTAAAGAAGCTCTAGACTCCATGAATTATCTGGTTTAGAAGTTTCTCTTTCTTATGATATTCTAGGAATATGGGTTTGTCTCTCACATTGATGGAATTGGCTCTTACCCTTCTACTATTTCCGAGTATGACAAAGACATTGCCGACCTAGAATCTGTTGTGTGCAAGCAAAGCAATGCCCTTGTCTTTTCCTGGGTCCAAGCCACAGTCTCATCTAAAATTCTTTGTTGTTTGCTCGATCCCAATATCTCTTATTGCTTGTGAAGTGCAGACCACAATTGAACAACTTCTCCAGGATCCGTGCATTCTTGACTCTTATTACTTTAGTTTGAATTTGCAGTACATCAAACTAAATATATTATGTGGATCTATGGCATCCATTAGGCATTGGTCTACCAAAAATGACATGGTTTTGAGGATCCTTAAAGGGCTTCCTCTCGACTACTAAAATGTTTTTATTAGTCTCAATTCCCAAAAACAGTATCCTCATTGTTGAAGGCTCTGGAGGGAGCTTGTCTTTAACCTCCTCATTGTTTGAGGCTCGGCAGTCCACACAAAATTTCCATAAGGCATCTACTTCTTTGACGAGGGTGATTGGCTTGGCCAAATAATGACTTGTTGTAGCATATCATTACATTGCTGAATCTCATCTTTTTGATAATGAGGATAGCGATATGGATGGGCAACAATTGGGTTTTAAAACCTCCTATAGTGTTACTTGGTGCTCATCATTGTGATTGGGTGGAAATCTAGATGGAGGCTAAAAAATTGAGTCGAGGCAACAAGGACCCACTGTAGCTCCAATTGCATGCTTGTTTCTATTGCAACCATTGAGAAGCGAGGAGTGATGAGATTAGAATCTGGGTACCTTGCAATGTTATAACAAGAACAGGATATAAGAAGGACATCTTCAAGATGCAAAGTTTCAGCTTGTCAGACCCTATGTTTATAGCCAATTAAATCCAAGCACATCCTCGAAACTGTTCAATCGAAGGATGAATAAATCCAGGCAGAAACAAATTGTACCTAGCGGCAGAGGTATTTGCCTGCACACTCCCAGTCTGCAAATTCTCTTTGTTTGTCATCACTACTTCGAAGCCCTCTAGGTACTCCACCATAATTCACAGATCAGAAAGAAATTCTTCATACATAAACCAAGCTCTACCAAAATCAGTGAGAACAAGTAAGGGCATGTCATAATCTAAGGCTTTGACCTTCATTTTGAGGTGTAGGTGCCTTGGTAATGGCGTGAATCTGGATTTTCAGCTCTGATGATTCATTTTTATATCTCCATAAGTTGTAGCAGACTAATTTTTTACAACCGCAACAGGGTAAAAGAGGCTCAGCATAGTTAAGACACAAACCTCTTTGTCTTTATTCCTCCATGGCTGCATGATTTTTAGCCTCCCTGGAACTTTCAGCTTGCCAGGTGATGAGGTACTTATCTTCTTCAGCTATGTGTATGCTTGCAGTAATTCAGCCATCCAAGGGGACTCCATCAAAGTGAGAGAAGTCCAACTTAGCAAATCAAGGGATCGTGCCTCCCTGTCCATGCTATTACCTGCACCCAGGGGCTGTTTTTAGCGATGCTCGTTGCTGCTTCCCTCCATTGTGCTGCTATTGTCTAGCTTGGCCTGTGAGAATTTTCAATAAAGACTCTGATAGTTGCATTATGTGCTCTCCTTGCTGTTCTTGAAATCGTGGCCTATCATGCTTCCTTTTTCTCCTGCTGTTGGTGTGCTCTTCTTGATAAACTGTTGCATGGAAAGTCAGCATATCACTCATGAAGTCTTGCTTTTAAACACTTTGTTATTATCCCAAGTCTGGATTGTGCAATGATCAACTGACTGGAAACATGCGCAAAACTTGCTTGTTGGATTATGGCATCAATGGTCTATGGTTTAGGGGTTATCGAAGAGAATCATTGTTGCAGCGAATATTTATAGGGACTGCTTGCTCCTACACCTAGATTCAAGAGATGTTTTCATGTCTAAGTCCAAATATTCCCTACCTTAAGACTTGGAAGTAATGTTAAATTAAAGTACTAATACATATGATTCCTGGTGAATTCCTTGGGCTACATCTAACTAAGATAGAGTACTAAGGAGAATCCTAAGTAGAGGCTGGAGTCAACTCAGACTCTGGTGGTGCATTTTCTGCCTCTGCATTGTGTTTCACATGGGTCCCGGGGCTGGTATACCAGATTGGTATTATTGATTGTTGCTTCCAGACATAACATATATTTTGTAGACAATGCGAGTTTAATTTATCCAGGACACGGTACTTAAACTAAAGTGTCAGGCAATAAAAAATTCTTTGATTACCTTTGGAATTATTGGGGAATACAAGCACATTTAACTTCAGAACCTCTAATGGGATGGCCGGTTGGGGGGTTGGGGTGAGGAAAATCTTAAGAAAAATTCCAAAAGTAAAGAAATTCGAAGGTGAGGAAAATAAAAGTCATTGAGAGCACCATAAAGGAAGTCTTCAAGAAAAGAGTTTCCTATCTATTAATTCTATGTGCTTTCATTCTTTGATTTGGTTATTTAACTTGGATCCTTGGATAATGATCCTGCTTCATTAGTCATCATTTTCTACATAAATATATGTTTCCTGTACTGATCTTGGATGTAAAGACAATTACCAGTTATTCAGGGGATTTAACATATAATAGCATTACTTGCTTTATTTCAGGGAACTTACAATGACTGGACTTCGTCGAATTTTGGAGGAAGATCTTACACTTGATAGGCATACTCTTGATCCATATGGTGATTTCATACGCAGCCAGGTAGATGAGGTGAGTTTAGTTTGTCCTTGAGGTACTACATAAACCAAAGTATAAGGCAATGGAGTTTCTTTTGCTTACCTCTGCAATTGATTAGGCGATACAAGCAAATGTAACTTTGGAACCTCTAACTGGGGTTGGAGAGAAAAATCTTAAGAAGAATTCCAAAAGTAAAGAAACTCATAGTAAGGAAAGTAAAGGAGTCTCTGAGAGCGCAATAAAAGAAGCCATCACGAAGAGAGCTCCCTATTTTCTGAAAAAGGCCGAGTAAGTTTGAATTGGTTATTTAATTTAGTATTGTTGGATTAAGGTCCTGCTATATTTAATCATAATTTTACATGTAAACATTTGTTTTTATCCTAATAATTCAGTTATGCATCGGTTTCATTTTTCTATTGGTCTTCGATGTAAAGGGAAATTAACTCTTATTCAGGTAGAGTTAAATAGATAATAATAATATTCACTTGCTTATTTCAGGGAACTTACAATGACTGAAGTCCATCAAGTTTTGGAGGAAGATCTTAAACTTGATAAGCATGCTCTTGACTCATATGACAAATTCATACATGAGCAATTAGATGAAGTGAGTTTAATTTCAGGAGGCAGTACTTAAACTACAGAAGTATCAGACAATCTAATTCTTATGGTTACTGCTGGAATTTGATTAGGCAATACAAACTCATTTGGCTTCAGAACCTCTGGCTGAGGTTGGGGAGAAAAATCTTAAGGATTCCAAACATAAAGAAAGTCAACACGAAGAAAACAAAGAAGTTCCTGAGACCACAATAAAGGAAGCCATCAGGAAAAGAGTTTCTTATATAAAAAAAAATTCAGAGTAAGTTGATTCTTTGAATTGGTTATCTAACTCAGGTCCTGCTTACTTTTTTCTTATTTAATTCCAAATTCCAATTTTTATATTAATATTACTATGCATAATTACAACATGATTTATTTTCAGTTAGAGGTAATAATTAGTCAGGAGATAAATGGAAAAGTAATTAAATTGCCATTTGTTTCGTTGGATTAAAATACTGCTAGTTAAATTATCATTTTCTATATACATACTTGTTCTATTCCTAGCAAATTTGTTACAGGTAGTATATACATATTTGTCCTATTCCTAGGAAATCTGTTACATGTAGGTTTTCATTTTTCGATTGGTTGATAATAAAAATATAAACACGTAATAATCTCACTCACTTTTATTTCAGAAACCTTACAATGACTGGAGTTCGACGAGTTTTGGAGGAAGATCTTAAACTTGATAAATATACTCTTGATCCATACAAGAGTTTCATAACTGAGCAGATAGATGAGGTAACTTTAACTTGGTCATGAGGCCGTACTTAAGCTAAAAATTCAGTCAATCTAATTTCTTTTCATGCTGTTGAAAATCAAGTAATTATAGTTTCTATATCATAAATATTTACTTCCTAATTAGAAGATATGACACCAAGATTGACCATCTCTTTGATTTGACTTGTCATTTACTCTGGAAAATCCTTTCACTAATTAGGAAGATTTTTTTGTGTAAATATGGTAATTTTTGTTTTATAAATACAATTCTTGTATTATTATAAAAAACCATGAAAAACACAAAATTTTCATTCTTCATGGTATTAGAGCAATTCTCTAAAACGAGAAACTTTTTCCTCCTTGTTCAATAGCCTCAATCGTCTCTACTATTTCATCTCAATCTGTTACTAACTCTAATGGAGGATTTGAGTCCAGTGCCTTTATCATTACTGGACACAAATTGAATGACCATAACCATCTTCATTGGTTGCATTCAGTTATGATGTTCATTTGTGGTCGAGGAAAAGATGACTACATTACAAGTGCATTCACTAAACCAAAATCTGAAGATCCACTCTACAAGATGTGGAGAACTGAAAGTAACATAGTCATGTTATGGCTTATAAATTTCATGAGGAATGATGTTGGAGAGAATTATTCTCTATGAAACAGCACAAGGAAATCTGGGATTTGCGCGTGAAACCTACTCAGATAAGGAAGATACAATGGAAGCTTTTGAGATGGAAGGTATCCTCAATGACCTCCTTCAAGAGAACCTCTCAGCCACCAATATTTCAACCATCTGTGTAGGTATTGGCAGCAATTAGATGTGTATGAAACTACTCAACGGGACTGGCCAACCGATGCAGCCAAGTATAATAAAATTGTTGAGAAGAAATGAATTTATGAGTTTCTGTTAGGATCGAAAAAAACCTTGATGAAGTTTGTGGTCGAATCCTAACAATCAAACCTCCTCCTAATCTGCAAGAGGTACTAGCTGCAGTCTGATAGGAAGAAAGCAGGAGAAAGGGAATGATGGGGCCTGGGAACTAGTCCATTAATAATAACGATTTTGCATCACAAAGAACTAAGGACAAGCACACCAATAAGGAAAGGCCATGGTGCAAGCATTATAAGAAACTTGGACACACCCGTAACACCTACTGGAATATTCATGGAAAACCACATGATATGGAAGCCAAAAACCAAGAGGGAGGGATGTGCAAATTATACTACAACCAAGGAACAATCAAACCAATTTGACTAGGAGCAGTTGGAAATCATTCAAAAGCTGCTTGTTGATGCACGACCGACTTTTTTTACTCCAAATTCCAGCCCTTCAGGAATAGCAAATGTGAGGCACAAAGGTATTTTTTCAATAATTCTCAAAACTTATAGGGTGGACAAGAAAAATTTGTGGATAGTCGATTATGGAGCCTCTGATTATATGACTGGTGATGTATATTTTACTCGAAATGTCGCTACTTTTCATGAAAATTTTATTGTCGATATAGCTGATAGATTGGTCTCAAAAGTGATTGGTAGAAGATCTATGGTTATATTAGAAAACCTGACCCTCAATTCAGTTTTATTTGTTCAAAATCTAGACTGCAATTTTTGTCAGTTAGTCAACTTACAAGGGAAAAAAACTGAGTCACTATATTCACCTCTAAATGTTGTATCTTTCAGGATTTAACTTCGGGATGGATGATTAACAGTGTTTAATTTGGAACTTTACATGCTCAAAACAACCGAACCTCATGATAATTTTTTAATGGAAAGAAGACAATGTCAATATAGCTGATAGATTGGTCTCAAAAGTGATTGGTGGAAGGTTTATGGTTCTATTAGAAAACCACCCTCAATTGAGTTCTATTTGTGCAAAATCTGAACTGCAATCTTCTATCAGTTAGTCAACTTACAAGGGAAAAAAAATTGTCGCTATATTCACCTCTAAATGTTGTATCTTTCAGGATTTGACTTTGGGATAGATGATTAACAATGTCGAATTTGGGACTCTACATGCTCAAAACAACTGAACCTCATGAGAATTTTTTTGCGGAAAGAAAACAATGTTTCTTTGCCATCAAGAATAAAAATAGTGAAATAATATTATGAAATCATCGTTTAGGTCATTCAAATATTCTGTATCTCAACAAACTCTCTCATTAGTTGTTTAATCATAACTTTATTGAATTTTAGTCAGAATCCTGTCAATTATCCAAATATGTCCGAAATACCTATCCTATCCAATAATATAAAGAATCAAATCTCATTTAAGCAATTCATATTGATGTTTAGGGACCATACAAAGTCAAGGTTTGACTGGAATAAGATGGTTCATAATGTTCATAGATGACAACTCACACTTTACTTGGGGATTTCTAATGAAGGAAAAATCCAAGGTTGTAAATTGTTCAAGTTCTCAATAAAATAGTGCAAACTCAATTCAACAGAAAAATCCAAATCCTCCACACAGATAATGCCAAAGATTATTTCAGTTTTATCCTTGGAAATATTTGATCGAAGAGGGAATTATCCACAAAAATTCATGCATTGACGCTCTTCAACAACATAGAATAGCTGAAAAGAAAGAGACTTGTATTAGGAATTACATGAGCTATCATGATTTAGTCTCATGTTCCAAAAATTTTACGGGGGATGCCATTCTCACTACAGCTTACTTAGTCAACTGGATATCTTCCCATGTCCCACAATTCCATTCACCTTGTCAAGTCTTCAAAAGTGCCTATCCATCAACATGACTTGTCTCATCAATTCTTCCAAAGGTCTTCAAGTGTTGATAATTTGTTTGTGTTTCTCAACAATTTAGAAGCAAATTTGATCTCCAAGCCATAAAATGTATCTTCATTGGATATACGCCAAATCGAAAAGAATATAAATGTTATTCTCTGGTTACCCAGAAATTCTATCACTTTATAGATATTACATTTTTTAAAAATGAACCATTTTATTCTAAGAATGATGTTAAGGGGGATAATGGAAATACGAAAGAAATTTTTTTTTTTTTGGAAATTTGGGAGCAACACCCAAATACAAGATCCCAAATTTGTTGAGTCAAATCCTCCTAAGTCTATTGTTTCCCCAAACATCAGTTCTAGTTCGAAAGGTCCCTTTCAGAGTATTTCTCCAAACAATGAGAAGAACTCTTAATATACTCAAGAAGACAGAAAAGCCAGACACTTACGCAGGAACAAATGCACGAAAGAGCTAGTCATGAAGCTGGACATGAGCCATTTTGGGAAGAGACAATCGGGTAAAACTTCTGACAAGTTGACATTACAAGATCTCGATTTACCAATTACTTAAAGGAAAAGAGTCAAATCTCGTATTCATCATCCTATTTACAACTTAATGTCATATAAGAAATTATCACTTGAATATCATGCTTTTTCTACTAAATTCATGGAAATTCAAATTCCTAATAGCATTCAAGAAGCCATGCAAGATCATGAGTGGAAGTAAGCTGTTATTGAAGAACTCAAGACAATTGAGAGAAATAGTTCATGGGCCTTGTTCATTAACCTTTGGAAAAAAAACCTCTGGGATGCAAGTGGATCTTCACTATTAAACACAATGCAGTTGTTAACATAGGCAGATTCACGGGATAGAAAAAACATTTCCTTTCTAAAGGGGGCGACTGACTTTGATTAAAAGTACTTCTGTGAATCTCCCTATTTATTACTTGTCAGTGTTGACTATCCTGGTCAAAATTACTAAGAAATTAGAGAGTATTCAATGTAGCTTTTTTTTGGAGGATGATGACAGTAACAGAAAATATCATTTGCGTCGGTGGGATGATGTGAAGAGGGCTAAGGGGAAGGGGGGCTTGGGGCTTCGGTCTTTGGTGGATTTAAACAAAGCTTTGTTGGGGAAGTGGTTATGGAGATACCATACGGAGGAGGGGTTGTTGTGGTTTAGGGTCATTGGGGCGAGGTGGGGGGACATGGTGGGAAGAGAGAGTGATAGGAGGTTAGCTAGGCCTCATGGGATGGGTCTTTGGAAGGGTATTTGTTTGGGGAGGGAGAAGTTCTTTGAGGGTATTAAGTGGAAGATTAGGAGGGGCAACATTATTAATATTTGGGAGGATGAGCGGTTGGGAAGGGGCAGCCTGAAAAATCTATTTCCAAGAGTTTATAATTTAGTGTTGAGGAATAATGTGGTGGTGGAGGAGGTGTTTAGGGGTAGGGATGGGAGAAGCGGGTGAGATATCGATTTGGTTAGAAATCTGAATGACTGGGAGATTGACGAATATACAAGGATTCTTCAAGTTCTTATGGATGTCCATTTAGATACATGTAATGATAAAGCTACTTGGAAATTCAGGAAAGATGACGCTTTTACTGTGAAATTATTTTATGATTACTTGACGTCCAAAGAAGATAATAAACTGAATTTTCTTGACAAACAAATTTGGAAGGCTAATGCACCTTCGAGTATTGCTTTTTTTTGCTTGGGAAGCTGAACAGGAGTGCATCCTTACTATTGACAAGTTGATGAGGAGGGGACATATTATGGCGAATGGGTGCTACCTTTATTTGGAAACTGTTGATCATGCAACCATCTTCTTCTGTAGTGTTCGGTGACATATAGTCTATGGCATATGGTGTATAGCTTACTGGGTGTAAATTGGGTGATTGGGAGTTCGGTAAAAAATGAATTGTGGGTTTAGGACGGGATGGAGATTAGATATAAGTTTTCTAAATTGATTCATTTGTCTATCTTTTGGGTTATTTGGAAAGAGAGAAACAATAGAGCATTCAATTGGTGTGTGAGAGATATTGGAAGAATTAGAGATAGATGGCTTCACTTTTTTGGATCTCTAATTCTGGGTCATGATTTGTATGGGTGGAATGATTTTGGAAAAGTTTTAAATGTTCTAACCGATTTGTAAATAATTTTATATAGGAGTGATACTCCATTGGTGTTACATACGTAGTATACATGCTTTTATTTTTTTTAAAAAATATATAGGCAGATTCAAGACTTGTTTCATTGCTAAAGTCTTTACTCAAGCCTGTGGTATTGACTACTAGGAGACTTTTATACTCGTTGCAAAACTTAACAACATTTGAGTTCTCTCGTTATTGGCAACAATTCTGATTGGAAGCTTCATCAGTTAGACATCGAGAAAGTCTTTTTCAATGGAGAGTGAGAAAAGAAGTGTGCATGGAGATCCTTGAAGGTCTCAAAGATCAATATTAACTCAAACAAGGTTTGTAAGCGAAATAATCTCTCTATGCTCAAGCAATTGCCCATAGCTTGGTTTAAGAGATTTTCTAAGACTGTAAGAAATTGGATATGTCCAATGTTAGTCAGATTGTACCCTATTTGTTAAACATTCTCCTAGTTGAAGGATAGCTATCATAATTGTTTATGTAGATGATTTTATCTTAACAGGAAACCATGAAGAGGAGATTATAGAACTTAAAAAAGTTTTAACTCATGAATTTGAAGTCAAAGACCTAGGAAATCTAAAATTTTCTTTGGAATGGAAATTATAAGGTCTCAATTAGGAAGGTGGTTTCACAAAGAAAGTATGCCTTTTATTTACTCAAAGAAATAGGAATTTTGGGTTGTAAGCCTGCAAATACCCCAATAGAAGCAATCACCCAAGGAAAAATGAAGAAGAAAACAATGAATCGACTAGTCATCTACCTCTTACACACACGACCAGATATTGGCTTTACTTTTAGTTTGGCTGGTAGTTCATGAATAATCCTATTAAAGAATACATGAATCGACTATATCATATTTTAAGGTAGTTGAAGAAAACTCTTGGAGGGCTTCACTTCATATAAGACTAAACAAGAATATCGAAGTGTTTATTGATGCATATTTGGTAAGATCTAGTATTGATTGAAGATCCACTTTAGGATATTGTATTTATGTGTGGGGAAATTTTGTTATCTGGCAAAGCAAAAAACAGAAAATGGTTGCTTGGGGTTAGCGGAAGCAGAGTTCAGAGCTATGACCAATGTGATGCGTGAAGGAATGCGGTTAAAATGCTTACTCAGTGAACTTAACATTCAAGTAATTGGTACTATCAATATGATGTGCGAGAGCCAAGTTGCTTTAAGTATAGCTAAGAATTCTGTTCGTCATGATAGGACGAAACATGTGGAAATAGATGGATACTTTATCAAGGAGAATTTAGAAGGGGGAATAATTAACATCTCCTATGTTTTCACTATTCAACAAAGAGAAGATATTTGGACTAAGATGCTAGCAAAGACAAATTTTGAAGATATGAGGTCCAAGCTAGGCTTACATGATATTTACTGCCTAACTTGAAGGGGAGTGTTAAAAATCGAGTAATTGTAGTTGTTATATCAGAAATGTTTACTTCCTAATTTAGAAGATATAGCACAAAGGTTGACCAAACCTCTTTGATTTGGTCTGCCTTTAGTTCTGGAAAATCCTCTCACTTATTAGGAGGATTCTTATCAAACCTCTTTGATTTGATTTGTCATTTGTTCTGGAAAATCCTCTCACTAATTATGAGGATTTTTTTGTGAAAATATGGTAACTATTGTATTGTAAATATAATTCTTGTATCATTATCAAAGGCAATAAAAAAATACAGAATTATCATTCTTCAGTTACCTTCGGAATTGATCAGGTATTACAATCTCATGAAGCTCCAAAACCTCTATCTAGGGTTGGGGAGAAAAATCTTAAGAAGAATTCCAAAAGTAAAGCATCTGAGGGAAGTTCTGATTCATTAGAAGGTGAGACTGATGAGGAAGAACATAAGGTGAAATCCAAAAAGAAAATTGTTCCAAAAACAAAAATGCAGAAACCAGAGCGGCTTAAAAAACGGAGTATACCTGAAAGTAATACAAAAGCGTCTGCCAAGAAGAGGATGAAGCCTTCACAAAAGAATTCAGTGGATGATATTAATGCAGAAGACAGTGAAATTATCTCCGATGATAGCCAGCCTCAATCATCTGCTGAGAAGCCTATGAAGGTTTGCCGTTTTCATTTGTTAAAAATCTGTGCAAAGGTAAAGTTCTAATTTAGTCAGTATCCTTTAACTCAATTTTACTATTATGCAGAAAAAAGAAGTATTGACTCCGGCATATGGAAAACAAGTAGAGCATCTAAAATCAGTTATCAAAGCATGTGGGATGAGGTTTTAATTCAACTCGTTTGTTTATTAATCCAGATCTTTTTCTGGTGGATTCCTTACTTTTGCTTATTTCATATGCAGTGTTCCCCCTTCTATTTACCGGAAAGTAAAGCAGGTTCCTGATAACAAACGGGAGACCCACTTGATAAAGGAACTTGAAGAGATTCTTGCTAGAGAAGGACTGTCTGCAAATCCTTCCGAAAAAGGTAAAGTTTGCCACTGGTTGGTAGCTCTGGTTATAGGCTCGCAATAGTAAGTGTGCTGTATGCTTTTTTATTTTTGCTCTGTAATATGCTGATTGCTGTTGTGTGGAGGTACGATAGAGTCCAGTATATGTGATGCGCTTAGAGATGGCAAAATCTTACCTGGCCTTGTAAATCTGATTCGATTTATTCAAAAAAATCTGCTGAAAGTTACTTGAAACCCAAATGACCTAAACTAGAAATAACCTAAAACCTGGAAAACTGAATAAGCCCCAATCTGTGCATTTGTAGGGCGGTAGGGATAGGTGCAAGAGAAAGGGAAAAGGAATGAAACTAATCTCTATCTCTAATATATCCTATAATTGAACTGATCTTTTGGAAAGAATTAGCCAAAGTATGTGCTTGGCATTCATATTGGATTTCTTGGCATGCTGGAAATGACTTGGTTAATCATATTCAAATCGCAGGATGTTTTGGTTTTGTTTTGGATTTTTTTTAAATGTAGAACAAGATGTTTTGTTAAAGTTCTTTAACAAACATTTCTTTTTAAAATAAAAGTATGAATTATATTAATAGGCATCAAGGTGGTGCCAACTCGTATGCAAATATTTACCTATCTATCAAGATTTTAATAAGATTCTCAAAATTTTTTATTGAATACAGAAGATGGTCCAAAATAAAAAAAAAACGAGGAGTCTGGAACCATCTATTCAAATCATATCAAAATCCCTCTCATTCTCAATCCCCCTCGCCCCCCCAAAGCTTTTCTATTTCTCTTCTTCCATAACACTCAAAAGATGATGAGTGGAATAAGATCAATTACATTTCCTCCACAAATTATGCTCTTCCCCACTCAAATTTCATCTTTGACTGACCGAGTGATCACCCAGCTGATACTCAATTAACCATAAATCATCGACCATAACTTGTATGCCATCGGACACCATAAAAGGAAATGGCTACAAGTCTCCGCAACTCCTTTATACAAGTACATCCATTTGTCATAATCGTATCACTTTTCATCAATTTATCAATCATCAGAATGTAACATCCATTCGCTTCCCATATGAAGAAATCCACCCTGGGAGGAGCGTTAGCCTTCTATTTCTGTCTAAAAGGAAACTTGCTACCTTCTCCTGCTTAGTCGAATGCTTTAAAGAGATTTGATTGTAAAAGATCCAAATTTACTAAGACTTCATATGGGTTGATCGTCCCTTCTGTCCGGGACAATGGGAGATAGGATAAATAGGAGGTTCTCATATTTGTTGATCTTGCTATCATTGAGGTTTCTCTGTACATCTACCTGCCACTCCTTAGCTCCCCCCATATCTCTGGAAGATTCACTCACCGGAATATCTTTCTGTTACGCTATGGTGAAAATCTACAGATATTAATCTCTTATGGTTCCACCTTTCAACCATGGGTCTTTGACTGGGTAATTGCTGGTCCGGTTGGTGGGACAATTTGGGCTTGGGATGACTTATATGTAAAAAAAAATATAGCAAATTTAATCCCTTTATTGTTTTTTAGATTCTTTGAAAAGAGAGAAATGTTAAAGCTTTTAAAGGTGTAGTGATTAATATGTATAGATTAAGAGATAGATGGATTCACTATTTTAGATTTATTTTGTTAAGTTATGACATTATTAGTAATGAGAATTTTGGGAATATCATAGATACACTGACGTTATTGTAAATTTTTTGTACATGGGTAGTAACTCCGCTTTTTTGGTACCTTATTAATATATACTTCACACTTTTTTTCTCAGAAAAAAGTGGGTCTTTCGAAAAACTAATTCGGTCACCCTTTCCAGCCTTCCATTGATACCCGTATGAAATCTGGCTCTACCCATGCACATCTTTTTCCACAAGCCTTTCCGTATGGTGTTGTCAAGTTCTGGTGTATCTACCTTTCTCATCTACACTATACTTGACTTCTATCACCCTTATCCACCATGTACGCTCTTCATGCATAAACCCCCACAACCATTTACCTTGTAGGGCCAAGTTTATATCCACTAGGGACCTTAGCCCCAATCCTCTGTGAGTGATAGGCTTCTTGATCTCCTCCTATGCTACTAAATGAGATCTTCTTCTTTCATTTGAATCCCTCCATAAGATTCTACATTATATGGTTTCTATTCTCTTGGCAACACTTGCTAGAACAGTGAACAGAAACATGTAATAAATGGATAAATTTCAATGTTCTTTAAGTGGGTGTTACTCTCCCACCTTTAGAAAGAAGAACCCTCTTCCGTCTCAGCAACTTCTTCTCAAAACTATTCATCACTAGATCCCGAGCACTTATCTCTTTGTAATTAGCTCCCAGTGGTAACCCAAGTACTTAATTGACAACTTAACAGCTTTACAACCCAGCACCCTCGCCAACCTTGCAGTATCGCTATGATTCCCCAATTTAACCATCTCAGACTTGGAAGGACTAATAGGCAATTTGTTTAGTTAATTTGTCATAACAGTTCCAATCTTTTGAATTCATGCATAGTACTAGGGAAAACATCACTTCGTGTAAATTTCCGGACTGGAGGTATCATGTTCCTTCTTATTTTGTCCAAAATGTAAAGGGAGAAGGTCATGTTTATGTAAAGGGCTAAATGCATCATCTGTACTTGTAATTTGGTTGGGTATGGGAAAGGAAAAGAAGAACTCTGGACTCATCTCGTCTTCCTTTTTGGAACTTATGGTGTTATCCCCTGAACTCTTAAAGCATCTAGATTCTAGGTTCTGTATTGCCATTGATTGCTATTTAGTGGAGAGTTGGTGTTGTGTATGAGGACACAATGTTTATCTAGAAGTATGCGAATATAATCATTGATGTGCTTCTGTTCCTGTTCCCGGTCAGTCTTTCATGGTATTAAATTTGCAGGGTCCAAGTTCATTGGTTTTCTGGGATTGGTGATTTTAGGAATTATAAGAGGGTGTTTGAGATTATGTACAAAAAGTATGTTGATAAGGTGCTTTAACTAGCTTAAGGTACATAAATTGTTACTTTAAAAATAAGCAGTTTTGCATTTAGATTAAGTTTGGCTTGCAAAAAATAAATAGTTATTTTTTATAATTTTTTTATTAGTCTTAATTTTAAGGGGATATTTAAGAGAGTAGTTAAGTAAATTTGTTAGATAAAAAAAATTAAGAAACTAAAAAAGTTCGGGGTGCTTATTTTTATGTTATTAGAGTCAGTTTTAAGAACCTAATAGCATCCTGTTTTTAATGTTAACAAAGTGGAATTTGTACAGTGTTTTAACTGAAAGTTGGCTACGTATGACTGGATCATTTTCTTTTAAAATAATGCTGGTGGTTGAGATTCAGTAGGAAAGTTTCATCCTGAGTTTGTTATAATAGTTACATGAGAGGATGATGAATGCATTAATACAACGAATTCTGATTTCTTTTTATCCGCAGAAATCAAGGGAGTAAGAAAGCAAAAGGAAAGAGCAAAGGAACTCGAGGGGATTGACGTGAGTAATATTGTTTCAAGTTCACGCAGAAGGTCTGCCACCAGTTTTATTGCTCCACCAAAGCCCAAAATTCCAGATGAAAATATTGTTGATGATTCTAAAGATACTGATAATGAAAATGAAGATGATGAGGGCGATGATGAAGACGATGATAATAATGACAGTGATGAGAGCCACAGTGAGGAGTTTGATGAGGGTAAGTGTTTCATAAATTTTTAATGGTTTCTTTTTGTTTGCTGCTTACTTTATGACTGGGCTTGGGAATTAAGAGAATGGTAGTGGTGATTAGTGAAGGTTGTGGTCTGTCATCAATATTTTAACATAGGTCAAGCACCGTCAATTTCAGTATTTCTTTTTTGCAAAGGATCAAACCATGCTCTAATGTAATAAGTAATCTTGATGCAGACGCAGAGTAGAATATTGTCACAACTAGTATTTCTCCTAGCTTTTAGTTTCCCATAATTAATTTCAAGCTTTTCTATTTAAGTCATTTGACCCAATAGGGTGCTTGGTTTATTAAAAAAATCTGCTTAAAAAGTGCTTCAAAGGCACCTAGGTGCTGATTAAAAATAATTAATTATGAGTTTGGTTAAAGATGTTTACTAAAAACATAGGTAAAGTAAGTATTTTGAATCAACATCCTAAAAGTCAGGGGAATTTTTCTTTTTTCTTTCCTCCTTTTTTACGTGAGAGGTAATTAAATGGTTTTCTTATTACTATAGCAAACTAATATTAGAATAGCATGATTAAAGTTGGTTATGAGTATCTAATAAATAGCTAACTCATTACATTACCAAATAGGTAAATTTGAATAGAGCGTTTAGAGCTACTCATAAATACTTTTAAGGCAAATCAAGGCCTATATATTGAAGAAAAAGAATCACAAAATATCCTTATTATGTAATGAAGCTCTGGATGGTTTTTGGTTCTCCTTTTTCTTTTTCAATAGTAATCTTAGAGCTCTATAAATTATATGGGCTAAACATCATAATTTGTAATCTCATATTAATAGGAGTTAGAATTCCATATCCTTGGAAGACTTTGAGTTAACAGACTTGTTTCCTGCTGCATGAAATTGCAAATTCCTTCTATGATACTCTTCACCTGTAGTAATTATAACTAAAATCTTCATGCTTAGTTTAGTAAATATGAATGAACTTTTTGACTGCTTTTGCATACGAACTAGTTAATCTTCATTTATATAAAATTTAAGAATAAATAAAGTTTGGTCTATGTTATATATATCCAAATAAAAAAAGGTACGTAATATATTATATTGATATGGAAACACTTAATACTCTTTTATGTTCACTTTCTAAATTATTTTGTGTTTGTGTAGAAGAATATTTTGACTATTGAAATGAAATGTGATTTGAAAACGATAATAAAAATATTGTATAATTTGGAAAACATGATTTTATTGTTTTAAAATGCATACTATATTTTCAGTATCATTTCCCAAACCATGTTCTCATTTTCATCAACCATACAAATTTTTCTATACAAACATAGGTAAATTTTGACAAAACGTCAGAGTTTTCTATAACTAAAGAGGGCCTTAGTTTCTTATTGCTCTAATTTGAATGTACAATTAGTGAACATTGAGCATTCTGTAATATCACTGATTGAGCATTTTGTAAGTTACAAATTGGAAGTCATCATCTTGTTTCTCCTTACATTCTCCCTCTACCGTATTGCAGAAGAGGATGACGAGGAAAGTGATTAATCCAGTATTAGAGTTCAAGATGTCCAAGAACAAGATGTTTGGGGCAGTTAGAAAAAATAGATGTATTATTATTTTTATTTTAGATAAATTTCTTTTTGTTATTCTAATATGTGGAGTTGGTGAGGGATCCAGGATCTATCTCTGCTTGGGCTTGTCATTGGTATGATGATCCATGAACAGAGATTCGTAGAATTGTGCAGTATTAGTTTGATCCAAAAGGTGTGTTCTAAGTTTAAGACATTTTTCAGTTGTAAATATGCTGATGGCTTGTGAAAACAGTCAGAACTGTTCATGTTGACCATCGTTAATTTCTTTTTCGACTCACATTATTTACCCTGATTGATGGATCTGAGGTCTATTTTTAAGAGGAAGCTAAATCTATTCGAACCTCCTGAATGGATCCCCATCCAACTTTGTGGTTGTCTCATATGAATCAGGCAGTTTGTGTCAACTAGCCAGAGGTTTTGATTGAACGGTGGAAATTTCTGCCACTTTTCTTGGTAGGTAATGCTGGAATTGGGTAATCTCGAAGGTCTTGCCTCGATTTTGATGTGGTTTTTTCCTTGTTTTGCAGAATGTAGTAGAAACCAAATACTAACATGATTGAGAAAATTATTGTGTGAAGATGTTATTTTTTAGATCTAAAACTGGAATTTTTCATATACTCCCAATACCACAGGTGCTATTTCTGAAGCAGCCTGTTCTGTCGAGAGTCATTCAGTTGAGCATCCATTCAGTAAGTGATGCCACTGGCTACTAGTGTTCTGTTGCCCTCGTAGTTATCAGATATTCAGAGAAGCTAATGGCAGTATCTATAAATGGTTTAATATGGTTTGATCAATAACTTCGCCTCATAATAGAGCCAAGATCTGTTTAGCCCGATGGTAGAATATTGAAATTCAATGTCCAAAACGATTGGTATATTTGTCGGGGGGGATTTTGTTGTGTTTTAAATTTATAGGACAAATCATGAAACTTTTAGGTTGTTTAATGTTCAAAAAATATTTTGTTAAATTACTTTTTTATGAGGTTTAAACTTTGATTCATATAATTTAGGTTTTTTTTTTTTTTTTATTAAGAAAAATATATACAAAAATGTTGGCCAAAAGATCTTAACATTTTCTTTTCCTATTAGAAGTACGAAGATGATCAGGAGACAATTAAGGCCCCCTAAAATGAAATTGTTATTATCATTAGAATCAGCTCTTATAATATTTGGGGAAAAAAAAAATTTCAGGGAGAATATAAATGTTATTCTGACTTTGTAATAATGCATACAAAAGGTCAAGGATTTTAAGGAGGCTTAATCTACCAATAACTAAGTATTGACTTATAAATTAAGTTTCAAATTTTAATTCTTTTAAGAGATTCAAAAAGTTTTTTCGTGAATTTTCTAGACTTTTAAAGTATTAAATCTTCTCAAATTTCCAGTTTAGAAGTTGAACAAATGAACTTAACTGGATCCTAAGATGCATAATTTACTCTATATTCTCTATTATATGTTAATACGCTATCATATATATTAAAATTTTCAAAAATAAACTCTAAAACAGTGTCTTAATGTGATAGTACCATAACAGGCAACACGTTAATTTTCATAATGTATTACGAAGGGGAGACAAAAAAAAAAAAAAAAGGAACGCTCTTCACTTGCAGATCAGGGAACAAGTAGGAAATTCACTGGTTTTTACAGGGAAAAGTCCTTTTCTGAAGAAACAAGTACAATTTTTTGGTCTGACAAAAATAAAAATAATTTCGTTAAAACTGTCTTCTAAAAGAAAACATCCAGTATACACCTATTACTTTTTTAATGAAAGATAAAAAATATTTTTTGAGTTTTACAGTCCTCGGATGTATTTTAAGGGGTGTAGCATTAAAGCACCCTTGGTAACACCAATCATGGTGGTAATACATTGTTTTGATACAGCCCAGAAATGTTGGTCCATGTAAGGGCATAAGAATGCAATGATCTTCAACCTTAAACAATAGAATCAGCCTTCTCAAGCTCCAGATTCAGAGGTATACCTTCCGGTCAGAGACAATAACTATTAACCTAAAAGTTGGCTTAGTGAAATGGACTCTCCATCAGAAGATAATGATTCAATAGATTGCCTCGGGGAATAAACTGAGGCTTAGTATGACGGTAACTTGATCTAATTTTCTGTAAACTGTAGGATCATGAACCAGTATTTTCTCTCTCCAAGAGAATACGCCTTACTTCATTAGCGAGATCTATAACATGTTTATCTTTACATCCTGTAGGGTTAAAAAAAAAAAAAAGAGAAAATCTGCTAGAAGCACAGTGTTGCAATGATTTACAGCAAACAAGCTGAGTTCTCAAGGATGCGTACCCGATTGAACGAGAGCCTTTTCAAGTTGGAAAAGGTAGTCTCTGTTGGGTCCAGAGGGGCCTTCGGCGTTAACAATTTGACTGCAGAAATGGGAAAAAGAAAAGGAGAAAACTAGTTATTCATAGCCAGGCCTTAAACCCAGTAGGAACTAAGGTGCACTATAATGCAGGAGCACCCATTTAGCAATCTGCAATCAGACGGGAGAACAAGGTCACCTCCTGACAAAATTTCATAGCAATGTCATCTGAACTTATATTTATTAAACATAAAAATACAGATGTTTCAAGGAGCAGAGCAGATAAAACCGTTAGAAATTTATTATAAGTTATGGACTGTAGAGACCTTTCTCTTCTGCAGTGCGGTCAGTGACAATTGTAGTATTAGGTCTTAATTTATGAGCCTGTGGCTCAAAATACATCTAGAGGTGAAGTTTCATATTCATGAAGAATTTGTCATTCAAATGAGTGACATTCTCAACCGACAGCTAAACTGCACATATAGACGAAACATACTTGGCAATATCTTCAAGAGATGCTGGCCCTAGATAATTTTTGTTGAGCTTCTTGTCAGGAGATGCTATGTATCTGCAAATGGTGTCAATGTGGTTCTAGTTAACTCTAGGAAATACAGAGTACATAGACATAGTAGGCCATGG
This sequence comes from Carica papaya, assembly GCF_000150535.2. The sequence continues at coordinate 403,553 of NW_019014656.1, read as the reverse complement.
CTGCTTCTACCACTTACACCATGACTCCTGAAATTGCTGGAGTTGATGCATTAGGCTCCTGAAATATTTATTAGTAGTCATTATATGACTGATAAAAGCCTAGCATCCATAACTGAAGTCTTAGCACTCAGAACTCACAGTGAAGAAGTCAAGATAAGCCTTTTTGTCATACTGTTTTTCTCTCACTTCTAAATACTGCCATAAAAGACAAAGAAAGTGAAAGAAATAAATCAACAATTGAATCAGAAAATAATAAAATGTGGTTGAAACAAACAGATTCACAACCAAAATTGGAATAACAAGGGTAATTCTAGAAATTCTGGATGATAAAAGTACAAGGTACGTCAGTGTTCTAGAAGGATTAAGTGCTCACAACTTGTATCGACATTCATTCTTATGAAAGAAAAACCAAAATACAGAAGGAAGGGTCTGGCAAGCTTATAAGGATAAATGTACTTTCTGACAGAAGAGGTCTAATACGAAAAAATAAGCTCATCTTTGCCTTTTCGATGCCACCATTTTTTTATGCGTCTAGACATATTCATGCTTGATAATTTAGCTAAATTATGGGTATGTGTCTTATATCATGATCATGTGTAACTAAAACAGGATTCAGTGAGATGACAAGAAGTTTCCAGGAGGCCTTTAACATGAAGAAAACACACTGAAATAGCCAAAAAATAATGAGCAACCTCACATACACTGGAAGCATAAAAGGTACAACACAACTACAAGAAATCAAAAAGAAGAAAAGAAAAAGCTACAGCAGAGAGCAGGAGTAAACTAACAGCCTAAGTTTGAAGTAAAAAGGCATACAGAAAACAATACCGTGAATGCAGTTTCTTTATCTTCCTTCTTAGAAATCTTGTAGGCAGCTCCCCACTGTGACCTTGCAACATCAAGGAACAATCTACTTCAGATATTGAGTCTCATTTGATAATCTTGCATCCATATTGAGAAAACAGATTTTATGCATATTGACAATGTAGTTCTGTTGTGGTAGGGTAAAGCTTAAAAATCATGTGTTGTTGAAGGAAAGCAGCTGCATTTTATTTTTAGACAATCTATTCCTGATCTATGCCTGTTTTTCTTAAAATTCAAATAGAAGTATTAGTATTGAGAATCTTCTATTTCCACCATTAGATATGTAAATATGTAAATCATGTAATTTCCACAACCTAGACATTTTTCCTCCCTTCAAATATATTTCCTCTGCAACAATGTTATGGATGTAAATACCCAGAATCATGACATGATAATTGAGGATTTCAGCTATGTTTCGCGGGCAAGAATTCATTTCAGAACAGGAGATATCGACAATAACGCTTCTGACTCCTCAAAAACTCTAAAAAAAAGAGGCATAATTCTGATACTTGGACCAAAAAGGGAAGGAACATAATCTCCCGCTACAATACCTTGATTATGGCGGGTAAATTAAGAATAACACTGATATTACGACCTAAAAATCATCTCTCTCCCAATCAGATATCCACATGAATCCATAAATTATCGAACTGCAAGTAGCAGTCAATCAATCACGAGCCAATTATTTCCTTGTCATGAAACCCACCAATTAAAATCAATTCTGTCGTCGGTTATCATAAGAACCCATAAATTAGAAGCCAATTCTTTCCTCCATTACTAATTGCTAGAATATTTTGTTGAATGTTTGAACCTCCACTGTAATTGCTAAGTAACTCTGATAGTTTCAGAACTCATAACCATACACTTACTCCTTGCGTATTCTCATTCTTATCATTATATTAGACGTATTTAAACGAAAGTGAAAGCAAGAAAGAAAGAGCACATACACAGACTTCCCCATCTGCAGGAATCAATGTGACTGTTCTTCCTGGATAATCGATTGTTCCTCTGTGATCGGTGCTTCCTACATCAACACCATTTAATGATTCATAAATAATGAGTCCATACGTATCCAGACATTCCAAGAAAAGGAGAGAAGGAGATAGAACCTTGATAGAAGACACGGCGGTACCCCTTGATGAAACCAACGAGGCGCTCATCGTAGTTGAAACCGGCTTTCCATATAAGAGAACCATATCCAAACACCCACATAACCATTTCCCTCTCTTCCTCTGGCCTTCTCGGCTTTTTCTCTGTTTCGCGGTAGAAGGTGCAGAGAGAGAGAGAGAATCGGAGGAGACCGGGCCAATTGGAGAAGAGAGAAGAAAAATGATCCTACTGGTCTTTTACTGTATGAATCTGACGGCGGGGAGAGATGTTAGAGTACATTCACTTTTATGCTACTAACCAATTGCGTCCAATCAGATATCTCCGTGGTGATTAAAAAAAAAAAAAGAAAGAAAGATACTTGTAATTGACTGGGACACAATTCTTGTGGGGTCCGCCGGAAATATTCCTGTCTGAATATTTTAGAAATTAGCATTTACGAGTTTATAGTTTTATTGTATTAAATTAAATTATTATTTCATACAAAATTTGTCCAATAAAAAAAAAAAAAGCCAAATGACCCAATGGAAACTCCTACAAAATCATCATATGAGTTATTTGGCAAATTTAAATTTCTATATATTCACTATATGATATAAATAAATTCATTCATATTCATAAAGTTCAAAAAAAAAAATTGTATAGTTTGAAAATGAACTTTGATTTATAAAAAAAAAAAAAATTATTTTGACTAATATATTCAAAAATACAACTATACACAATATAAAATTTACATTTAGTAGCAAAATTGATTGCAAAAAAAGAAAAAAAAAAGATAATTTCTATTTATAAATAATAAAATTTCTTCAATTCTCAATTGATTTAGAATATCTTTTACATATAAAAAGGGTGGTTCACAAAAAATGTCATCTACCTTCTACAATTGCTTGCTTAAATAATTTTTAACGTGACTTAATCTTAATAATTATATTTTACACCAAACTCATTTAATTTAATCGATTTAAATTTAGATTAAGTAAATAAAGAGTTAAGTTGGGGCGAGTTCAAATTTAGTATTTCAAAACTCGTGCGAATCTAATTTGTTATACATATATTTTAAATATATTTATCTTTTATATTAATAAATATAATTAATATATATTTAATTTTAATTTCGTTACTAATAAATATAATAAATCTCTTGAGTTGGGTTTGGGTCGAATAACTCATAGACTCAACATAGTTTAAAAAATTATGAGTTTGAATTTATTCTTCAAGTTGAATTTGAATATAATACAATTCGTTGTAAATCTATCATGTTGTCATCTCTACTTAAATTAGTGAGTATATGATATTTTAAGAAAAATAATCCGTACTTATTATAACTTCTTGCATTCAACTATATATTTCAAAAAATTTAACAAGTTTGATTCTGTTTTGTTTTCAATAAAGAACTAATTGTTGTTTAAAAACTTGATCAAACCCAACATTCGATGAAATTTTTTGAGATCTATTCCCTCGTAGATGAATAATTTCAAACATTTATCATTTGCAATTGGAAACAATGAATTTAATGGTTATTTAACACACAAAGTATACGTTGGAGGATTTCTTGAACAACTTGCTGCAAAGAACAAATTTGGTGTACATCTAATAGGCCCAATTTCAAGAAGATTGAGAAGAAACATGAGCTTGAATAGAGTTAGGCTAGAGAAAAAGCGACTTATAGGGAATATATCACATGGGTTTTGGCATATACCGCAATTTGAACTATGTTGAGTTGATATTCTATTTACCCTTATTCGCTTATATACTTTGCACAACCGAGGGTGGTACGGGATGCAATCCCATATCGAACAAGTAAAGAACTTGAGATCAAATGCTATTTCTGCTTTTGATGGGAAATTTCACAGATACAAAAAGATGCCTCCAATTTTATGAAACTTACAAAAAAATATAAGTAAAACAAAAAAAAAAAAAAAAGGACAGAGGCTTATACAGAATAATAGCTTCCACTCCAACATTGTAGCATAAATTTTCAGAAAATATATATATATTTTTTTTGGGTCTTTGAAAAATTATAGCTCCTAAGTTGAAACAGTCTTGTTCTTCAATTCATAAGCGGTTTCATGGGAGGTGTCGTTGATTTGTTTGACAGGATCTGTGATGGGCAATTCTGGGGTTCCACCTTTTTCATCCTCATCAATGATTATCGCAGAGCTCTTATTGTCTTTGCTCTTTCCCCAAACGACAGCGTATAGGCCAATAACTATGAAAATGGTTCCAACCACACTGCCATTTCATCACAACACCAACAATCAATCCTCTTTTTAAAACGTTTGAATATATATATATATATATATATATTGGATATTGAATTATGATATAATATAATAATGAATATATATATATATATAAGTACCTTCCAAGGTGGATTCTTTCAGATAAAAGAATAACACCCAGAGCTGCAGTGATGATTACACAGAGAGGATTGAAGGTTGCTACAAATACCGGCCCTCGATTCTTCATCACCACGCCTTGCACATAATATGCGATTCCAGAGCACACCACTCCCTGCTTAATCAAAATTAATTATATTAATCACGATTTAATAATAATAATAATAATAATAATTAATTACTCTTTTTCAAATTAATCTGCCACTCACAGAGTAAGCAGCGGCAAAGAGCTTGGAGTCCCATCCAATTTTCCAGGCGCTCATGTTACGTTCCATGACAAGTGACACAGCCGCACCTTCCACCGTTCCCATTAGGCATATTAGTACTGTCAAAGACAACTCTGCTGGGTACTTCTTCAACGTAAATGACTGGTCACAGACCACAATTTAATTAACATAATTATCATTTAATTACTCATAATTATCATTAATTGATTAAGTTGTGCACTAATTACTCACTTGCAAAATGAGGAATCCTGACCAACCAACAGTCCTACCAAGAAGCATAAGGGTGCCAGCGATCCAATGCTTGTTGACAGCGTTGACGGGGCCTCCGTGATTGGTTGATCCGCCGCTGTTTATGAATTGAAGGATGGGTCCTTTGTATAAAGTCATGAGCAACGCTCCTGTTACCGTGATTACCGTTCCGATCACCTTGGCCTGGCTATATATGTTCTTCATATTAACCTTCTCTAACCTGCAGATTACATTAATTAAGTAATCAGTTAGATACAAATTTTGATCAAGTATGTGATTATCAGATCAGGATGATGGAGAACAAGAGAGAGGCATCTGGTGATAAGGTGGCATGATGGGACTGCTGGCACTAGCTGGTAAGTACGTGCTAATTCTTGCACTAAAAGAGTTGGAGATGAGAGGATGAGATAGTTTAATAATAATTAAATGTATTTTTAATTTAATTGAAAAAATATATTATATCCATATACGTATATATATATATATATATATATGTAGGTATGTACCTGAAAGTAATGGCCAGTATGAAAGTTATGGCAGGAAGAACATTGGCTGTGGCGGAGGCAAATGTTGCGGACGTGTATGTCATGCCTATGTAGTACAGGTTTTGGTCCAGCACTGGCCTGCAAAATCATTAACCCACAATAATTCACTGTTAATTTATGGAAAATTAATAGATTATAATCAATTATGATGCATATGCGTATGAACAATTAGGAATATTCATGGAAAACAAATTACTTCTAATTAATATTTTTACTCTTAATTAATATATTAAGAACTTCAATTGGTATGATCACTTACCCATATTATGTTCATACGTTCATAGTATATATATATATATACATACACGTACATATATGTATATAGTCTCTCAGACCATGCATGTTATATTGTTAAACCAATACTGAATTTAGTCCTCATGTAATCATACAAATATATGTACATATATATCAAGTGTTACTTCTTCCATGTCTAAATCCAATATTTTTTTCAGAATGCACAGGTATGTATGTGTATATGTATATATAATATATATAATTATACTGATATATATGTGTACATTTCGTCTTACACAACAACAACAAATATCGCTGGGAAGAAATTTAAGATAATTATCAATTTGGAACGCTGAAAGTTATTGATTATGTAAAACCTAAAACTCATATATACATACATATGTTGTCCATGTAGGAGATTAGAATATGCTCGTGCATGTTGCATGGTATGTTACATAGATAAAGATGGGGTGTAAGTAATATGGCATGCATACTCGATAAAACCAAGCAACATTATTCTTAGGAAGATGGGGAACGTCATCTTCGGTCTTATTTTCCTGCAATAAAAACCAAGCAAGCACCAGTAAGTTTAAATATCCTTAATTATAAACATAAGAAATACATAAATATATGTGTGTATATCGTATACATGTTAGATAGATAAGAATGGAAGAGGCGAATGGAGAAAAGGTAGATGGATGAGAGACCTCTCAAGAATTAAAGCGAAAGGTGCCATGACAAGGGCGGCAATGGCATGACGATACACAGCAAGTATGTAATGGTTCATGCCCCGGTTCAAAGACACCAAGGTGATTATATACATCCCTGCGTATCCAAACTGCATTGACACCATTGCCAGGTATGGCGTCATCTTTTTCAGGATTAAAGGCACCGTATTGAACATCCTTTCTCTTTCTTTTTGTTTTGTACGAGTTTCAGAGGCGGTACACGCTGCTCATGTACTTGTTGTGGGTATGACAAGGAGAGGAGATGCAGGGTGGTTTTTATAGGAGGAAATTATTACACACCCCATTATTCTACATATATATTATATATATATATATATATTAAAATCACACGTCATGCAATTTTTTCTTTGTCTCTCTGATTTAGAAAAATTATTGTATGGGCAAAGATTCTTCTGATCCATTTATGCAATACAAATAGTATTATATGATATTATCCTAATTTCTGTATATTCCAATCAAATAGAATATCCTTACCTGTAGAAAGTTACTCTTAGTATCTCTCTGAATATACTAAAGCTAACTTTTTCTCCCTTCTTTTCTATTTTTTCTTTCTGATTTTTAATTCTTTATATGATGACCTCACATCTCAGATCTGCATATCTATATATATATATATATGTATATATACACACACTCACACACACGAAACATATATAAAGACATATAACATAGATCCCATTATACCCAAAATGAAAAAGATATCTCCATTATCAATTTAATTAGCACATGTAACATGGTTTTGTATATGATTATAATTTTTCACTTAATATGCATGTTCGTCTCTATTAGTTTATATATATATATATATATATAATTTTTTAAAATTTTTTATTTAATTATTTAATAAGTTTCTGGTTTTATTTTTTATTATTATACATATTTTATTCTTTTATATCGCATATATAATATATATTTGTCTTAGCTTCTAAATACGGATATATAAAAAATTAAAATGTAATAAATTAAAATTGAAATACTACGTATTATAAGATGATAAATAATTTTTTTTTTAAATGATAATTTTAGGTAAAATGAAAACTAATTATCACATGCACCAAACTATTTGCAATATATATATATGTATATATATATATAAGGATAAACAACAAGAGATAAAGCATATTAGTTATGCATTTTTTGGTTGTTCTAATTATTATGTACTATATATAAGACGATATTAATTTGTAATCTATTAGATACGTATGAGTTTGCATAATTGATTGTACTTATGGAATTATTTTAGAATTTTAATTTTTAAAACATAATACAACTTATTTATTTAATTATATGTTCTTAACAGATTAATTTATTCACAAATTTTACAATATGATCTCAAATTAAGACTTTCACCTGCCTTTAGATTTATATTTGATATCTAACTAGCTAGTATCTGTGTAATATATATATATATATATATATATATGTATATAGACTATATAAATTTGACAAAAAAAAGGTTTAACCTAACCTAATCTCCCACCATGAAGTATCTTTGCAACTATTAATCTTTGGGCACGTACGGCATTACATTCTTCCGTAACACCAATTATCCATAAGTTTCGTATTAATTAATATAATAACTTAATTAAGGCTTAATCTTTTTACCAAACTAGCATCACCAAATTTTCTTTCTATAAAAATCTTTTAAAATTTTATAATTGACTTAAACCTAAAATGATGGGTTAGCTTATCAGAAGAGATAAATGATTGATAATTAAGATCTATCAGAATATAAGTAACAGATAATAATATATATATATACATACATATACATATATATAAAGCAAAACCCACGTGACCACTCCCGTTGTGACACGGTTTTTCTAAAAAAATCATTAATCACCAAATTATTCCATACCTCACTTCCATGCAAAGACAAAATAATCCAATATATATTATTGCATAGCATGTCAGGTGCGACCTAATTCAACTTATTTAATATGTACAAAAGAGTGATAATTATAAATACCTATACATACATACATACATACCATACATACATATATATATATATAATAACTACCAGCAAATGGCAATAGGTCTTAGTGCTCCAAGACAATGCTTGCAAATGCATGCGGTGTCGGTGTGGAGCCTCTATTTCTATAGGTGCTATGAAGAGTGGATAGCATTTCTGAAATTAAAAGTTCGATTACCTCACCTTACCATATATGTACATATACGTGTATTTACGTATTTACGTATATGTATATATATACATGTAAGTAATGTAAAAATATTCTTGAACTTGCACATAAATCTTTAATTTGATGATAGGTAAAGAGGCCTTTAGGATTAATTTACGAGAAATTAAATCAAGGTTTAAAAGAATATATCAAAGAAAACCATATACATATATACGCTTGTATCAGACATATACCCTATCTACTTGATACGTTCATATATATATATATATATACACACACACACACACACACATCATATACCTAGCTGATTAGATAGTATTGGTTTAGCATGTGATGATGAGCATCTTAAAAAACTCTAGTTGCCTATAAAGCATATATCTGAAAGAAGAAGAGCTGTAAAGATCAAAGAAAGCATATGCTTATTGTTCTTCGCTTGGTAGCTGAATAATTTTTTAGGTATATTTCTTACTGACATGCTGATTCATGTGAAGCGGAGAATAGTGATTTCTAACCGTACTAAAGCAAATGTACTGAAAATTAGTATATTTTTTAATGGGGACATAAATTTTAGGAGCATCAATGGCTGCCATTTCTGACCTTATATGCACAGTTCACGTACATTAATATTATATTAATATTACAACGAATGATGAACATCATGCGTTAGGTTCGGGTCATGGGTCATAAATAATTTGCAGTTAAAATATTGGATAACATTGGATAACTCTAAACGAATAATGCTGAAACTTTACTAAAAAAGATATAAGAGACATATAATAAGATTGCCATAATCACATGTATGTATCCACGTATATATATATATATATGTATGCATACTTTTGCTTTTGGACATTGGTATATATATATATACACACACACACACACACACACACACACACATATGTTAGTACTAGAAAAAAAGTAGGAAATGTATATAATAATATTTTGGGCAAATGAGTGTTAAAATACATGGGTAGGCAACTAAAGTTGGTGCTTTCGTGTTTGGATTCCAATTTCTAAAAACTTAAGTTAGTGAAGCACCTCGTAAAAATTAATGGGTAGCTAACTTTTTTAATCATGTATGGCAAGTAAACTTTATCATAGTAGGTAAGCAGCCATGAAAACGTCATTTTTCCCTTGATGTTTAACTAATTATTGTATGATTAGATATATTATATCATTGATATGCATATATATATATATATATAGAGAGAGAGAGAGAGAGAGAGAGAGAGAGAGAAGTGTATGATAGGTACAGAATTAAGATGAAAAGATGCGGTTAAGAATTATCTTCCCACTAGAGGGGAAATATTAAAGCAAATGATAACAAGAGAAACATAATAAGATAGTGAATATATAATTCTTCTCCTGCATATTTATGGATTGAATGACAGCAACTGAGAGAGCTTTTTTGTATGATCCACATCACAATTTCCCGTTTCTTCATTATCGTGCTTTACAGCACATCAACAGGAATGACCAATCTTTCTCTCTCGTTCTATGTGTCTCACCTCATCATAATTATTTGTTCTAAAGAAACTCATACAATTGCGGAAAATCTTCATCCACATATTTGTAAATTATGCCTAAAACACTATATATGCATACGCATATATCTGGTTTCTTTAAAGTTTAAAACCCACTTCCATTTTCTCCCATTTCTATTTTATTCAATGCCCAGAACCTAATCCAGTTCGACCCCTCAATTTTAGCCCAAATATAAATAAATAGAGCACACCTTAATTGAAACCCAACCCAAATACAAGTCTTACAACACGCAAACACAGACCGTTCCTTACGAAGCCCGATTCCGGCCCAACAGAACGCATAAATCTAGCTCAGCCCATTCACTTACTCTCCTCGGGGACGACACCATTTTTTGGGGAAGGGTGAAAATCTCTTTTTTGATCCACCTTCGAAATGAAAGTAGAGAGCAAGGAGAAGGGCTTGGCAGGGTAGCAGGGCCGCTACTTGGCAGAAATCCATTGGAGAAAGCTCCAAATTCGAGCTGGAGTCGGGCGAAAGCTCACGAAGAATCGACCATTTATTAGCCGGAGTTTTTCGGAGAACTTTAATGCCGTCCTCTTTGTGTTCAAATTTTAGAAGGATTGAAACAAAAAGAAGAAGAGATGGTTACCCATTTCAACTAAATGCATATCACCATATGGGTTGCGGGGGAAATTGATAATTTAAACCGAATAAGTTGAAATTCGTGATTCGTCTGTCTAATCAGTTTGACTATGATGATCGGATTCATGGATGTCAGTCTCTTTAATCTCTCCTCATCACTACCAGCTTCACAGGCAGGGGAAATGCTCCCCCCCCCCCCCCCCCCCCTTTTTTTTTTTAATCTCGAATTAGGGAATTTCTAAAAGATCCAGTACTTAGTTCGATCCATGGACTCTCATCAAGAATGCTTGGATATCAAAAGATGTCGGCCCATTTACTTTCTTATTCTTGTTCATACTTTTGTTTAGTAGATTACATTTTCTCTCAGAGAATTTTCTCCCAGCTTCCATCGCCGACGTTATACGTCCTTCTTGAGTTTTTGTTTTTTTTTATAAAGAAAATTTAATTTTAGTAATGAAATACAATTAATCTCTTGTCTTGTTAAGACTTAACTGGGTCTTATTTCATGCAGAAACTGACCCAAGGGACCAAGACAAGCTAGTTTCAGAATTTGAAACAGGAGCACTGTAAACGAAAGTAAAATTGGTGATTTACTTCAATTACTTGCATTGAAATCTCAACAGTAAAAAGTAAAAGTAACAAGGTAAATACATATGTTTGAATATCATCTTACCTTGAAACAAAAAAAGAAAAAGAAAAATTAGGAAAATATAGATAGCAGGCAGCCCTGATTACAAAAGATGAGAGATGAGAGAGAGAGATGTTATGTTGTCGCCGGAGTGATGTTGTTGTTGTTGGCGTCGTTGGTCTTTTCGTAATTACTCGTTACCGGCAATTCTTGATCGCCAAATTTATTCGTATCTTCGTTTCGACGGTCTTTGATTTTACCCCACACCACCGTGTACAGTCCCAACACTATAAATACCGCTCCGATTATGCTGATCGGGTCCATTACATTAATACCATCATTAGTTAGTTAATTAGTCAATTAATTAATTAATTAATTAAACCCATCATTAGTAATTAATTTAATTACCTGCCAAGGTGGATTTTCTCGGCTAACACAATGGCTCCAAGAGCTGCAGTGATGATCATGCAAAGAGGACTAAATGATGTTACAAACACCGGTCCCCTCTGCCTGTTTAAAACTCCTTGCACGTAATATGCCATTCCAGAGCACACCACCCCCTATATTATTCACTTTTAATAATTAAATTATATACGTGCACATATATAGATATAATTTTACGACAGAATATATTGTGATAGCCATATATATATATGTACTACTCAAGTGAAAAGGAATCATTACTTAACAGTGCATCAACTTGTTTACAATATATACACTTGATATTATTAGATGCTCAGTTTGGTTATGTACATATTTTGGAATCTAACAAAAAAGTAGTTATACCCATTGTAAGTATCGAATATTGTGTCTATACATATATATATATATATGTATATAGAAATATATACGTACGGAGTAAGCTGCAGCAAGAAGCCTGGAGTCAAAACCAATTATCCAGACACTCATGTCACGTTCCATAATAAGGGAGACAATCGCACCTTCCACCATGCCCATCAGGCAAATCCATGCTGCAAGAGACAGCTCCGCCGGATACATCTTCAACGTAAATGACTGATCACAAATTACCCATTCAAGAATCAAAATTATTAATCACTCCAGTAATTCAATATTATCGTTAATTAAAAAATTTTAAAAATGTATAATTACCTGCAAAATGAAGTAGCCAGCCCAGCTACAGCAACTGGCTAGGAGCATGAGAGTTCCGGTGACCCAATGCTGGTCGGAGGATCCATCGGAGGTGGTGGTGGCGGCGGCTGCATGGTGGCTGACTCCACCGGACTTGAAGAACTCAACGATGGGTCCTCTGTATAATGTCATGATCATTGCTCCACCTACCGTGATTCCTGTTCCTATCACTTTTGCTACACTGTGCACCTTCTTCAAATTAACTCTTTCCAACCTAATCATCAACATTTTCAAATTTTTTTTCTTCAATTGTTAAAAAAATTTAACCTTAATATTGTAAATTAACTCAGTAAAATTAGAATAGTAAAAAGTAAAACGTAATTTTATCTTCACCAAAGCTAATGACCCGATTAGTCATTAAAAAAAAGTTGATGAGTTTTTTTTATTCGCATAGACATTAAAATTATTCAATACCTGAAAATAACAGCCATTATGAAAGTAACGGCGGGAAGGACATTGGCAGAAGCTGAAGCAAACGTCGCTGAAGTGGCCTTCATCCCCATATAATATAAGTTCTGGTCTAGCACTGGCCTGCTCCATAATAACCACACTAATTAAATATATAACCAAATTTTATTTATAAAATCAATTTCTTGCTGACGAACTAATTTAACTTAAAAAAACGTAGTGTGTGTGTATATATATATATTTCAGTTTGGTGAAATAATTAATCAACTGAAGTTGAATATTTAAAGGTGGGAAGAGTAGAGGATTACTCGAGGAAACCGAGTGCAATAATTCTAAGAAAAACAGGAAGGGTCATCTTCGGCCTGATTTTTCTGTAACAAAAGTTAAGAACACAAGATTCATTAAGTAAGCGAGAGGTATAATTTTGGGTGAAGAATGAAAAATTATGAACCGATGAAAAAAAAAAAGAAGACCTTTCGAGAAAAAAAGCAAAGGGAGCAACGACGAGGGTAGCAACAACATGACGATAGGTGGCGAGAATAAAATGGCTCATTCCGTGCTTCAAAGAAACCATGCTAATTACATACATCCCTGCAAATCCAAATTGCAGAGACAAAATAGCCAAGTAGGGCTTAATTTTGTTTAATCTCCTCAACAACATTTCACTTCCCTTTACTTCTCCCATGTCCTTCTACTTTCTTTCTAATTTTGCAAGGAAGCTACTAGCTTACACTTCTCTCTCTCTTTGGCTGCTGCAGATAACTAGAATGGAGATATGGTCTATTTATATATCCCATTAAAAGCAAAACACAGAGCCACCCACTATTTCTCACACTTTCCACACACCATATGTCCAAAAAAACAATTATTACCCATATTAATTAACTTAAATATCTCTTAAAATACTCTAATTCTTTTTATACCTGTTTTATTTTCAACATGGTTGAATTTAAGATATAGTTTTTTTGTTTTTCAGATACAATATAATTTTTTTAAGTAAAAATTTATATATTTTATTAATTAAATTATATATATATATACATTAATTATAATATAATTTTATAATAAAAATATACTCGTAATCTTTTATAAATAAAATGAGATATCATCTATCACGTCAATAAATGATTGACAATACACAACACAATTAAGATCTATGAATAAAGTTACAAAGGAATTAAGAATAAATTTAAAATATTCTTGCCACAAAATAAGTTACTTGAAATACTCTTGCCATGAAAGTTACAAGACTGATAATAAACTATATATGTATTTAGATATAATATTTTTATTATATAGTAAGATACATTGATTTCAAACTTTATTCACTAACCCATCTAAAATTATATTATATTCTATATATGCGTGTGTGTGTATCGAGGCCATATATTCTATTTCTAGTGTAGGCTTCTGTTAACTAGGATGAAATGAATAGATTCCCCTCATCTCTTAGTTTTCCATCAGGATGATGACTTCCTAAATTTATTTTGAGATTCTTTATCCATTAACAGCCCCATATTCCAACAAGCTGCCTAGAATCTTTCACTTTGCTGGAAGTTAATTTGCGGGATTATCATCGTTAAACAGAAGTTAATTTGTGTTAATTAATTCCATCTGTCTCCATCCACATACGATTAAATTAATCACACTCTCTTTTTATTTCTTAATTAATTTATTTAGTTAAATTAAAGATTATTAAATATGGGAATTTAAGTGGAGGGGAGGGGGGATTTGATTTATTGACCACCAAATCGTATTAAAGATTAATGCTCGAGGATGACGACATATGGTGGTATCAAGAGTTGGATACCATTAATTAAATCACATGGTTGCTTAATTGCTATCAATTTGATTCTACACTCCCCTTTAATATATTCTGATCTTAATTAATCCAATTACCAAATCAGATTAGTGCAGTGATGTTAATCCTTAAGTAAGTTCTTCAAGCAACTTACGAGTTGTACGATTTGTGTCACTCACTATATTTATGTGCTATTGCTTGCCCAATATATATACGCTTCTCTCAGTTGTTATTGTCATAATAAAAGTATAACTAGTTAGTTGTTCTACTTGTAAAACTTTCTTCTAGAGTGCTCGTTGATAATATGTAATAATTTAGATCGACAAAGTAATATAAAACAAATATTTTATTGGGTATATATATATACGTATAGTCATAGACGTAAGCAGATGTAAAATCTACTAATTTGAAACGTTAATTTTGACAAAAATTGGAAGTGGACCACTAAAATTATATGCATCAACGAAAATCACTGATGAACAGATACTCTACATATGCAATAATTCTTTGTGACGACGTGTGAATTAATGTAACAATTTTTGAATAATCTGAAGTTATTTTCAAAGAAATATATATATTAATTCTATCAGAATATATATATATATATATATATATATATATATATGTATGTGTGTGTGAGTGTATAATTGAAGATGAGTATAAAAACAGATGGGGAGACAATTAAAAAAGTTGGTGGTTTCGTGTTCGGATTCCAACAAAAAGAAAAATAAGGGTAGTGGAATACCACCTTACAAATCGGAAGCAATGTATAGATATGGAAAGCTAATAATTATAGTAGGTAGGCAACCATTAATATTTTAAAATTTAATAATAATAATAATAATTTAATTAAAATAAAAAACTTAATAATATACAAGGTTGTGATTATCTTTGCATGTAAATTACACGTCAAAGAAAATCACCAACGCCCATGCAACGATCTTGATTTCCATACCAATAAATATTTAATTTGGATTAGTTAATTATAAATAATTAATTAATGAATATGTATATATAGAATAATTGGAGGAATCTTTTATTCTCCATCGTCATAAGTGCTTTTTTTTTTTCATGTTAATTTGCATCCAAACAGAGGAGAAAAGTAAAGTTGAAAATGATAGAATATCGCATCACATATGGACAGAGACCGATATTCAGAAAGTTTTCAATCATGTTCTCCATCATTTTTTGTAACCTTATGATACAATATATATATATATATGTATGTATGTATGTATGTATGTATGTACATAATAATTTATTACTTTTCTCAAAAATAATTAATGATATTTTTGTTTAATGTAAAAAACACAGACATCTTGATCCCAACTTTAGTAGCAGACCTACTCAAAATTTTTATTTTTAATCATCAACTTTTACAGTTTGCATTTTAAAGATTTTGAATTTACACATTTTGAATAAATAGTCTTAAAATTTTTTGATGAGGAATAGATGGAAGTTTTTGGAAATCACCAGAACTTGGCCTGGTTGATTAGTGGCGGCCACTTTCACACAACTGGTCCGGTTCCTGTCCGATTTTGGTTAAAAAATTGCCATAATCCAATATATATATATATATAGAGAGAGAGAGAGAGAGAACTGTGTTTTTGGGCTCTACTGTTATACAGTGACCCACCATCTTAAGTCAGCAATGCCCGCCAGGTGTTCTCATAGTGGAAAACAAAGCTAGATTCTATGTTGGCTTCACACACCTGAACTGATTATATACATGTATGTGGGTGTATATATATATATATATGCATTTATCTTTCCTATTTCACATTCCAACATGGTTTTTCACATATATTTATTTTTTTAATATATAGGAAAACCCATGTTGGAATTGCATTATTATTCACCGACAATCCATTTTCTGTGGACTTGCAAGTACTTGATTAAGTTCCTTGATGGAAAATACGAACTGAACGAAATATTGAGCTCATGTGGACGATAGTTTAAGCGTTTCCATTAATTTTCTCATAATATAAATTTCAAGAAAAATTAATATATATATATATATATATGGATACATGTTGATGTATTTGACGCGATTATAAAAACCATGCAATAAAATACATATACACATACAAATGCAGATACATATTTGTTTCACTTCCAAATCATCAAGGAGTTGATGGTGCCTTAGTAGTCGTAACTGGTAATTCTTGCTGTTGGGGATGATCAATGGCAGAACCCTTCGTAGGGGAAGAGTAATCTTTGTTTTTACCCCAAACGACGCAGTATAGACCCATTGCTATTATCACTCCTCCAATCACACTGCAATAAGTCATTATTAAAATTAACCATCAAATTAATAGTACTTATAATCATTTCTTACTTGTGAGTTAAAGAATAATCCAAGATTAGTTCCTAATTTTAAACAAATACCTTCCGAAGTAAACTTGTTCGGCTAGGATAACAGAAGCGAGTGCAGCTACGATGATCATGCAAAGAGGGTTAAATGCTGTTGCGAACACCGGCCCTCTCGTCTTCATCACGACTCCTTGTACATAGTACGTAATTCCCGAACTCACTATTCCCTTTTTTGTAAAAACTTATAATTTAAGTTCGAGATAGTAATAATAATAATTTGTTATATATAAAAAGAAAGAATGGTGAGTAGTTTATAATTACAGTGTATAAGGGTGCAAAAAGCCTGGAATCCCAGCCAACAGCCCATCCGCTAGATCGACGCTCCACAACCACCGCAATGGCTGCACTTTGTAAGGTGCCGGCCAAACATATCAACGATGATAGTGAGATCTCTGCCGGGTACTTGCTAATCGTTATAGACTGGATTAAATTAAGTTAAAACATGTTTAGTTAAGATAGTTTATACGTAATCATAGGATTGATTAAATTAAGTGGTATATGTATAATTACTTGTAAGACGTAGAAACAGGACCATGCAACACAACCCAGAAGAATTAGGAGTGTGCCGGCAACCCAGTTTGTATGGTTGTGAGAAGAGGTGCCGTGAGGGGAGGTGTCTTTTGACCAGGGTAGATTAAGGACAGGGCCTTTGTATAGCGTCATAAGCAAAGCTCCTCCGAATGTTACAAGTGTCCCAATCATCTTCGCTTGACTCCTCACTTCCTTCATCTTTACTCTCTCTAATCTGCTTATTTTCGATTAATTAATTAACTAACTAACATGTTGATTAATTATTAGCAAAATATGTGCAGTGTAATTAATTATGCATGAAGGTACGTGATTACCTAAAAATGACAGCAATTATGAAGGTAATAGAGGGCACAGCGTTCATAATTGCAGATGTAAATGTGGCTGATGTGAATTGCATCCCCAAGTAGCCGAAACCTTGGTCAATGATTGGCCTGCGAATTAATTAATTAATTAACATCTCCTCTAATCACCTTTGCATTTAATTATAATTAACCAATATATACATATATATATAATAATTAATAATTTAAAATGTATATACTTTAAGAATATAATAGATGTGGGGGAGAAGCAATTACTCTAGAAATCCGAGGATCATTATTTGGAAGAAAATTTTCAATGTCATCTTCGGCCTCACTTTCCTGCAAAATTTATCACACATATATATATATATATATAAGATTACGTGTGTTAGTATTAACAAATTATATTATTATTAATCATATTATAATTAACACATTAGTACTATCTAATTAATAAAACATATAAATCTTAATTTAAATATATATATAAGGAACCTTTCGAGAAGAAGAGCGAAAGGAGCAAGTGCGAGTGCAGCAATAGCATTGCGATAGACGATGAGCACGTAGCGGTTCATGCCATGATTGAGAGTGGCCATACTGATTATGAGATTACCAGCAGACCCAAATTGCAGACACACCATAAGTACATACGGCTTAACCTTTTCAAAAATTCCTCTTAAATTTCCCATAGTAATTAATCTCGTACACCTTACACCTTACACCCACTTCAACTGTTTCTCACACTATATATATACACACACACACACACACATATATATATATGCACCCATACCCATGTCTTCCTCTAGATATACTACGTACATATATACATAAACACCCTGAAATAGAAAAAAAAAAAGGTATTTTTATTGATGATATATAAAAATACTTTTAAATATTAATTAGTTAATTCAGGGACCAATTTCTTTTGCTTTCATGAGTGATCTCTATCTGCCTGTTCATTCACAGGACTCTTTCTCTTGTATATTTAATTAGTTTTTATGATTGTTGAGTTGGAGGTGGAAAGCACCTAAGTTCGTATGTGGGATTTTGGAGATGTGGTTGTGGATAGGGATATACATATAGGGGATGAGGATCATGTCATTATACATCATAACTATTAGTGATGTTGGATTCCTTAATTTCACAAATTCACAACTTCATTTAATTAACAACCATAGTTACAAACTTGGTGTATAGAACTGAAAATAATGGTTTAATTTTTTCATCGAACAAAGGTGGAATATGTATACACTTATAATTTTAATTAACGGTGAATCAAATATAATTAATTAATTTATGTAATTTGTTGTCAATAATCTAATTTGTAAATAAAAATACATGCATACATGTAAATACATACATACATACATGTACATATATATATATATATATATATATATAGAAATGTGTCTACTATTTGTACGTAATAAGATTCATTATTGTATCATTTTCGAACAGTTTCCCATACCAATATATCCAAAAGATCTTTCGATCTGTCATCCACATAATGTACAACGCACTTGCATCTCATGATTGGATCTTTTGTTTTTACTTTTCATATCTGATAGAACTGTACTTCAACTGTACAGATATATAATACATATGTATGTGTAAAAGATAATTACATGGGACGAAGAAGACCAGGATTCAGCATTATAATTATTTGAAGTGGTGATATAAAGACGAAGGCCACAGTGGTTAAGTGCTTCCTTGTTCACTTGCCAAGTTAAAGTGAATTCATTCTCATCTCCTGGGATAGTTCTCTATTATTACTCCTTTATATGTATGTATATGTGTGTGTGTGTGTGTGTATATATATATATATATATATATAAAGGTACTGTTCTAAGTAGTATACATCTTCAGAAAAATACGATCATCTCGTTAATTACGACAGGCATATATTCATATATGATTCTTACATATGACTGATGATACACGTACATACATAAATAGTATTTCAACGGGTCAGGAGGTTTATAATTAAACCTATCGTGAATGGGAAAAAATATACATATATGTGTATATATATATGATGGTGGTTGTGGGTTCAATTATTTAGGCATAAATAGAATTAAATGCATCGAGTTTTCAATTTAAAATTCTGCCATGGAAGAAAAGCAACAGTCCATGCATAATGCCGTGTATCGTTGATTCATATTCAGCATGCATATATAAATATATAAATATATAAATATGTGTGTGTGTGTGTTTAAAGCAAACCATTGAAATTTCAATTCCTTTACTTTAATTTGTTGTAATTGCTTCAACCACTCGTATCATTATCAAACCCTCCACCACCAATCTTTCTTTTGCTTGACAAATGAATCTTTTTTATTTTGTTCATTACATAATGATTGAAATATTAAAATCAAAAACTAATTATAAATTTTTACTAAAATGTAACGTATTTATATTTTAACACATTTTCTGTTCATAAATACCTTCAAGTACTAAACTAAATCGGGCACTTTAATTTGTGATTTCTAGATTTGTTTTAAACTTTAACATTAAATAAATTTTAGGATTATCTGAAAATTTCAAGTAAAATTATAGAATTGAACTTTTTTTTTCTTCTAATATTGTAATGAAATTAAATAATAAAAATATTAATCCAAACTTTGGTATCATTTTTGTCGAAAGATTCAAGTGAAGAAAGGGTTTACATTTTTTTTAAAAAAAAAAGACAACAATTATCAGTACAAATGACTAGTAAAGCAGCGTCAAAATTAGATTAGATTAGATTAGTGCCAATGAAAATGACAATGAACCCTAGATATAACTTTCTTTAATGGATGAGGAAAGAAGGTAAATAATTTAAAGTAAACCTCTTTCGATTGGAAATCTAATTTACAGTTTAATATTAATCTTAGACAATGTAAATATACACTTCAATTGATACAAATAACGACACAAGTAGGGGTTCTGATAATAAATCAAACGTGTATATGTATGTGTGTACACACACCACAAACACATCGATGTATCTAATCAAATCGAGTAGTATAGACAAATGTTAGATACAAAATCTATATGAAACTTTAATCATTAAGCAAAAGGTTTGTTTAATTAATTAACTATTATCATTAATTATATTATTAGGGTACTGTTATTTTCCAACTTAACCTAAAATCCACTCAGAACTAAAGAGAAATTTGAAAAGCATTAAGTGGGATCATACTATAGCTCGAGAATAATCATATAATAATAAGAGACTTGCGTATAGAACATAGAAGACAATGTGCGAGATATAATTAAAGAGAAGAGAAGATGTATCTTCTTGCTCTAAAGCATGAGGCAATCTAAAGTGGGGGAAATTTTCTTTATGATCATCTATAATAATTTAGTTTCTTTCCTACTCAAAGAAAAAAAGAAACCAGTGTAAAAAGGTGCTTTTCTCTTCATAAAGAAAATGAGGAATTTCAAAAAACTAATCTCAACAAGGCGTGCCCGGCACGTTGGGGTTCCTTGCATTAATCAGTCACATTCCATATTCAGATCATAAAGAATGTGGGGAGCAAATAGTAAACCAAAATTTTGACCAAATATAATTGTGTGTGTGTGTGTGTGTGTGTGTGTGTGTGTGTGTGTGTGTGTGTGTGTGTGTGTGTATGTCAAATAAAGGATATAAATTCTTCAGAAATGAAATCCAATTCCAAATATGGAAGAACTTTAGCCTCTCACTAACGGAAGCTTTTATACAGGGGTAGGGTTGAAGAGAGATTCCTACGACAATTTGATTCCAGTGTCAATCTTAACAAAATGCAGATAATGTAGTGATGGAGATTCAAAATTGGTATTTTAAAGAAAATTTAGTTGAAAAGTAAGTTGCATTCTCTAGAGATTAAATATAAAGGAAAAAAGAATCAAGCTCTCTTTCACGTAGGTGATGGGGCCTAGAATCAATCAATTGGATTCATAACTTTTGACGAACCTCACTTTTCTAAATTAATGCAGGCAGACCTTATATGTGCTAATTTAAGAAAGAAGACAAAAATCACATCAAGTAGTGGTCTACTAATCTCACAACTCATGAATCATTTAACTAAAAGTCACCAAAGCAGGAACAAAATAGAGCTAAGAAAAGCCAGGCTTATCTGAATCACTCGGCAGTGTCAGGTTGGCATGACCACCTTTTTCGTCTCACTTCTTTTGCCCAAGTAAATACATTTACTACCATCAAACCAAAAACAAGTATTAGTAAACAGATGATAAACACGGATAAACTTAGCCATGCATAACATAAAGGAAAAAGGAGTTGATGGACATGGAACCAAAGCAACCCGAGCACAAGTTCTTGTCAATATCCTTTAAACTAATGGACTGGTCAAAGGCAGCAAATGCGTTATGTGTGTGAATATAACATGCCAGCACATAGATCTTCACTTTTTATACAGTGTAAATTGCACTGCATTTGACCCACACAAAATGGAGGAAAGAAACAAAGACAGAGAAGAAATTAAAGGACGCAGAGAGAATAAGTAGTTTTGATGCAACTTAAATTGATTTCAATTTGAATATTACTTTTTTCTTTTCTGCTGGCAAACAAATTATGTTGCAGAAAATGAACTGAAAAGTAAAATGCCTTAGTATATCAAAATTGAAAATTTCTCATAAGATTTACTTGACTATTGCCATATACAATAGAAGATCTCTTCTTGACAAATATATATTGTTTTCCAAATAACACATCTAGAATTATTTAGTCATGAAAGGCTCATTATTGTCTCAAAGCAGCCGCTATCTTCTTTTGTATGAGCTCTACTCCAAGACGAGGAGATAATCTAGGGAGAGTTTCCTGAGAACAAAAAAAGAGAAAAATATATCACTCAAAATCATAATCAAATTGATAAATAGGAAATCACATTCAACATGAAAATTATTCAGGCCCTACTTCATGAGTACTTCCACTTGGCTCTATCACATTTACAAGTGGACAAGAAGGGTCCAGCGGTTTGCTGCTTAACAAAAGCTTCAACAATTATTGCTAGTATATTTGATATCCCATCATTTGTGTCATAAGATAGCTTTCTGGTTTGACAAGTCAACAAGTTTACAATAAGTAAATTAACCGACCAGATCACTTTGTCCTTGTGGTCATGTTCTGGCCTCACTGCAGGGGATGCTCAGGTTGAAGCCCAGAATGGGCCTTTACATTATCAAGAAAAAAAAGTACAGCAAATCAGCAACCAAGATCGTTTGTTCCTCAAAAGAAAAAGCAACCAAAACTATTTAGCTCTAGAATCTTACGGCTGAAGAACATATCCAAGAGGAAATCTGACTGAAAACTAGAGAAAGTGGTTACCAGATATGATGCTAAGATTAGAAGACATAATGTTTCTTCAAAAAATCACCAAGACATGATTACAAATATATTTCAATGTCTCATATGATGTATACAACTTTATTAAGCCTATTCAAGTCAATCTCTTCAAAGTATTAATGCATTATTGCATCAAACACTATCTTGAATAAATACATCTGCATATAAAATCTCCAATTTTGTGTAATATGGCCTTCTCAATGTAAATTTGAAATGCTTCCTGCAACTCAAGGTTGATGGAAGTAATAAATACAAGGAGGTTTTGAATGATGATGGTCTGATGGAACCTTGTTGAGAGCCACAGGCCTGTGCTATGCTTGGTGCAGTACTGTTTGAGACACAGGTAGAAGCTCATTTGCTTTAATTGCATTGCCAGTTTGGAAGCTAAGAGAATTCCCATATGACAAGTTCTTTACAGTTTCAGACTGCTTCCTAAGAAATTCCTTATACATTCCCAGAAGTATGCCATGAGTTGTGTTTTTTTTATAGAAAAAGGAGTATTAATAAGAAGAGAAAGAGATAATTAGATATTGGGAGAATAATATATCCCCCTAAGACCTTCATATAGAAGATCTGAAAAAAAAAAGAAAAAGAAAAAGAAATATTAAAAACTATATAGCATAACAAGAAATAAAAACAAAAAGAAGTAGAAGTCCTCGCACTTAGAACTATGAGGCTTTTGCATCCCAATTCCTGTGAAGCACAGGTAAAGTGACCCATAGAGTCATATGTTCCTCTAAATTCAGGCTAGTCAAAAAGTAATCGTTCCTTTTTTTTTTTAAATAAACAGCGTAAAAGTAATCGTTAAAAATTCACCGATTCCTTTCAAGCCATAAAGTCCACAGCCATGCAAAAATTGCTCCTCTCCTCAGGGGTTTAGCCACCTTCAAATCCCCTCTCCACATAACTAAGCGTTCCACTGAAGGGTGAATAACCCATGAAAAACCCAACAAGTCGAAGAATCACAAGCAACAACTTCCTCTATTGGAGAGAGTGTGGCCCATAATACAAGAGTAAAGGATATAACTGGACAAATTTTAACCTTCTGAATGGGTGGTTTTCTATTCCATCAAAAACCATTTATTTAAGCTCTTTCTTAACACCCAATAAGATGGAGAGGGGAATGGAAGCGCTGGCTTTTCCTCTGCCTCTGCTCAAGCTCAACCTTCAGAAGCTTTAAGTTCCCAGATAGACCCTGCAATCACCGATTAATGCCCAGCACCCTTATACAGGTATGGAGTAGATCAGCTAGAGATAATGACGAAGTGATTGACAAGCAACTTTGAGGAAAAGACCTAGGCGTACAAGTGACCTGAAAACCACTTCAAAACCCATAATCATGTTGAGTGCCAGATAACTGGCAGCTGGCTCAGGTAAAACACTATTTTGTGATCCTGCCTTGCGAGTACATCAAGGTTTCAAGAGAACAGTTATTGATACTATTATAATGCACATGTCTTTTGACATCTAAGTACCCAATGAACTCAAGAACAACTAAAAAGCCTGCATTTGGGAAAGGACACACGGTTGCGCAATACTGAAGAATGAACCAATTTCTAGTCCAGAGGTGGCGTGAGAGAAAGAACCTTGACGACCTAATCTGAATTTAAGGGATGAATTGAAGATGCCTACACCAAATGCACTTGTCCTCAAAATATAAACTTAAGAAATTGGCTACAGTCTATTGCTGTAAGGGAAGGGGGAAACTTATCAAGAAGAACGTAGCAGCTTAAGACATAAAAAGATTGAGACAAGCATTTTCAAGAATGATGTGTTGTGTATATTATTGAGTAATGTGACCTTATATATACAAATAGGATAAGAAAGGAAATGATAATCAAATACATATGATGTGTTTTACCACAATGTTCTTTAACTTAATTCAGCTTAATTATTTACACATTAAGTACATTTTTTAACACTCCCTCAAACTGAGGAATAGACATTATCTATTCCCACCTCGACAATGGTAATTTGGCATAATAGTATATTCAAATTTTTGGTCAATATGTCTGCAAGTTATGAGTTGGCAGGCATATACATTGTACATATCAGGCCACTATTTAACTTCTCTTTAATGAAATGTCCATCAACTTCAATGTATTTTGTTTTACTGTGCTATATTAATTGTGAGCAATATTTAAAGTCAACATGTTTATGTGTTTGAACCTGTTTCAGTTTAGAACCCAGATTCTTCCTCCTTAAGTACACCTGAATAAATTTCGAGTCCTATATGGTTTCTTGATAGATTGATTTTCTAGTGGGTTTCGATGGACTTCTTGTGGCGGTGTAAGTGGAGCTTAGATAAGTGGTAAGGATGGAAAGTTGAGTTCAAACAAAAATCAGTATCCTTATCTTC
The DNA here is from genome assembly GCF_000150535.2 of Carica papaya. The sequence continues at coordinate 378,028 of NW_019014656.1, read as the reverse complement.
CAATATAGGCTCCAGCAGAAGATAAGGTTAGGAAGAATAAAAATGTCTCAACAAATGTAACATGCACAAATATATAGAATTTTTGCGTTGGTAGATGGTAGTAGTTGTACCCCCATCCAGAAGATAAGTACCCCACAAAAATGCACCTTAAGGCTCCAAGATCAAGTTTCTTCTCAAATATTCTTGGGACTAGACAGTTGTGTCCCTAATTCTGGGTAGAATTTTGAGAATGTTTTCACAGGACTTTCAAAATCCAAAATACTTTAGGGTGATCAGTTTACAATATAGATGTCAGGAAGAACTGCTTCCCCTTAGTATATTTTGGGACATTATCCTGATATAGGAAAGGTCGTGTAGTAGCAAGAAGGTCACCATTTTTTTATTTTGTCACTCCCTTTCATTATGGAGTGTGGACACATGAAAATTCATGAATAATCCCTTCATGGTAAAAGAATGATGAAAATGTTTGATTGAAAAAAAATCTTTGCACTATCAGTTCGAAATCTTTAATGTGGGTTTCAAATTGAGTTTTTATCATATTACAAAATTGAAGTATTATATGACTCGCATCAGATTTTAATTTAAGTAGGAGAAATCATATGAGTTTTGTGCAATCATCAACAAAAGACACAAACTATCGAGTTCTATAAATATTAAAAATTTAGGATAGTCTCCAATTATCACTATGAATTATTGAAAACATAACTATACTTCTTTTGTTACTACTAGAAAATGTTACACGTTTATATTTAGTAAATTCAGATATATTGCAATGCAAATTTCTATTAATAAAATCTTT
>NW_019014656.1:258544-362380 GCF_000150535.2 Carica papaya | reverse complement strand
TTGGTTCTTTTCTTACTTAACTATGTTCTACAGTTCCTTAAGGACACCATATACCTGAAAGGAATCAAGGTTTACGAATCTGTGATCAGTTCATTGAGTTCCTTTGCCGGAGCTTCTCATTAGATGATTTGAAGGGGGTGATTTACAGGGAGCAGATGAGATTTTTCATCACTTTCAACATCATGGTCATTTTCCATTGGTATGGTTGTGTTGTGTCCCTTGACCAATAGTTGCAGTTCTGTAATCATGTCGCAGTTGCTTTATTTTAGTTAATTTGTAGACTCCTTGTACATGGATTGCAATAAGTTAACTCTGATCAATTTGTAAGCGCTTCGTGGTGGACCCCTTTTTCAGATAATAAGATGGTCCTTGATCCTAGTTCTTCAATTGCTAATTCCCACCTTTCAGTTTTGAACTTATAGTCCTAAAGCTCTCAAAAGTTCCTTATTATAGTATATAGATTTACTAATGTAGCTGAATTGTTGGAAATCACGCGATGAGTCACATAGTTCAGCACTAAGACAAGCATACTTGGTGCTACTTGATGAATATGGTTTCTTTTTCTTTTTCTTTTTCTTTTTCTTTTTGTAAATAAATATTTATACCATGGATATGATAGAATTCGAGTTTTTGATTATTCAGGTTGGAAATTGTGACTGATAGAATTTATTTTTGCTACATGGCTTGATTTATGAAGGTAGGCCTCACGATCTACCAGATTTGGGTTCATTATTGTATGATGCATGTTTCTCCAAAAAAAAGAAAGAAAAATTACTGCTGATATTGCAAAACTTATTTTTGGATCGTGAATTTTACAAGTGTACGATGGAAATTCTTTCTGTTGCTGTTAGAATCACACATGACATACCGAAAATAACTTTTCTTCTGTAATTCTGAAAGAACAATAAGAGATCCCTTTATATAGGCCTTTAGGCCATTCAGTACATGGCCTACGACCTCATTTACTCTTTTATGCCATATTGTAGACTGCCTCTGATTCTGAATTTGTGCCAAGTTGGACAGTGTTAATCAGGATTTTCGACGTACAAAAGCAATCTTACTGGGGAGCAATCTGGCTGCATTTACCTTGTAAGTAATAATGACTAATACACACTGTATTCTCTGCTGCGCCAGTCCAGTTATACCATAATTATATCCATTTCATATGGAAGTATATATGTATGTATACTACTACAGGTTTTACAGCTTGCCGATGTTCAGCAAGATAAAACTAGAATTTTCCTTTCTGTCTCTCTTCGAGTGCTTAGAATTAGTGTTGGACAACCAGTGAGAAAATAATTATCACCTGATTTAGAAGTTCATTTTTAATCGAACGTTTCACACAGGAACTATAATTAACTGAGTCATTAAATGGTTAAGTCTTAGTGGAGTTTGGTAACTAAATTCTCATTTAGAGAAGGAGAATTGAGTTGCACCCCATTTATAATGAACTGTTCTTTTTCCTCCTGATTTCTTGGGTCTATTTTTGTTCTTTTTATATTTTTTATTCTCTTTTATAGGCGGGATATGAGATATTTGCATACATGGAGTGGTTCAAATTTCATTTTATTTAAAAGGCAAGAGGTAGACTATTCACTAGTTGGATATTCCATGTCCGTGCACGTCTGTGTCCATGCAGATTTGAAGAGGTGTATTTATGAAACAGTCTTAAATGTTATACATGATCAGCTCAAAGTAGTGCACACAGGGAGCGCCCCCGTGCATGCCTTGATTTATATTGTTATCCATTAGTAGTATCTCTCTCTCTCTCTCTCATCATCTCTATATCTATCTATCTATCTATCTATATGTATGTATATGCATATATTATACATCCTGTGTAATTTATCTTAATTTTACAATATTTAATGATAAATAGTATTTCTTTTTTTTTTTAGTACTTTAAAAATACAGTTAAAACAAAAACTGGTTGAAGTTTTAATTTGTTGCAAGTTTCTCAATTAAAGAAATTGAAATATCTTAGAATATCTCTTTAGTCCAGGAATATATTAAGTTAGCTGAAACTGAATTCAATTCGATTAAGTTTTACTATCATACTAATGGATTAAGTTACTAGTATTATTGAATCTAGTATTATAGGTCGGTCATTATAGCTGAAGATATACCTGCAAAGTGAAGATGTTTTCAGTGAGAATTAAACTAATTACTTCTAGGTAGAAAATTAAGTTCTTAGTTACTAAACGATCATGTTGTTGGTTCTTAGTTCGGAGTACTTGTTCACGAAGCAGAAATACGAGATTGCTGCTAGCTGTGTGTAGTATATATGTATATATATTGTTTTTTCTGCACGCACTGCATAACACACATATATAAATTTTATCCTCAAAATTAAGTTGGCTGCTATTTCGTGATATGGGGATTTATTGGATACAGAGTTTGAGAAGGAGAGGAGTAGAATAGAAATGATAAAAAATTAAATAAATTTAAAATCATTTTTCTCCTTAGTTACGTCATCTTGCCAACTCTCATAAATTTTGTGCCTTCTTTCCCATGATGTTCTGGCTTAGTTTATCATATTGCACAACAATATTTACACAGATTATATGTTTGAAGATTGATTTTTCTGAAGAATATACCCATACTGTATGCATAAGCGTATATATGGCAAGTTAATGAGTGTGCAGGAAGCAACTTGCTGCAGAACAAACTTTTTCAACACTTCGACGGAGAAGTCAAAAGGAAAAAGAAAACCATGTGGGAGGTAAGTTAGAATTAGAAGTAAAGAAAGAAAAATAATTATTCATGAAGAGTTATTTCTTTCTATATATGCAGGATATACATATATATATATATATATATAATACAAGTCAACAACTATCCTTGGCGGGCTGAGAAATAATAATTGCTCACACACGTAAAAACAACTAGCAGGCATTACGTGATGAGTGATTGCCATTGATATGTATGTAGATATGGTTGTTGGATCAATTGATACCCTCATCCTCATACATACTCTTTTAAAAGAAATTATGATTTTCCTGGAACTTTCTCCATGGATGGATGGTGATCAGGTCTGATGATACATGGTTACATATATATATAATTAGTTTATTTGGGGGTGAAAAGACCTTACCCACGTGGATCCTGCCTCATCATCCTCCTACATGCTTTGATTTGATTCAACCTTCATAGCAGTTTCCTTTTGCCCATCCTGTTCCATTAGTGTATTTATTGAAAAAGTGACAAGGGTCTAATTTTGTTATCTGCATCCCCCTGTTTTGGGTTGAAAATCTTTTGTGGCCCTACTCCCTCATCTTCATCTCCTTCTAATACGGATGTATCTATCTATATTTATATATATATATATATGCGCCATTATTATTATTGCATTTCTGATCTCATTGTTGTGTGAGGTACGGAAGGTTATGGGTACGGTGCCAGTTAAGACAGATCTTATATATAACCTTCCTCTGCAACATATATATATATATATTTTACAAGTACAACGATTCATTTAATATAAATACATATGTATTGTATGTGTGTTAAGAGGAGAAGAGGGTATGAATCTGCATTTATGGGTTCTTTTTTCTAGTTTATCAGGTAGGGACTTGGACCTGGAGTAGGTATGGTATTATATCGAAATATTTGAGGAAGCCTGATTGAAAGTGCTCTTTTTTTTATATTAAAATAAACAGAGAAGATTTCATGGTATGCCTCAAAAATTCTCCTTTTGTTCACTTTTACGTTTATATTTTTAGTAAATATATATATATATATATATATATCAATTAATTAATACATATATATTAACTATAGTACCACATAAATGAACTCCGAGTACAGTCCAATTCGAACTTATAATCTTTTTACAAGAATAAATGTATGAATCATAACACTAGCACATTTTGATATTCAAACATGAAGATAAGAGTAACATTTCATTAGCAAATACTCCCCCAAAACGTTATTGTGGCATTATCTGCTATCATTGCTTTATTATTGTCGCTCATGATGTGATTGTTTGAAGTCTTTGTGCTAGAAAATATGTTAAATATTTATTTTATCTATTTCTTGGTTTAAAAAGTTAGAAATATTTATACGTTACACTTTAATATGATATTTTAGTCTCACAAAAAATTCTATAAATTTAACAATCGTAGACCTAACAATTATAAACCCATTACGTAATTTTACGAACAATGAACTTAAATGTTTAATAAAACACTATGAATAACATGATTTAAAAACTCGAAACATGACATATGTGATACTAATCTAGTTATTATCAATTCCGCATAATTCTTCAACAATAACAGCTAGGAAGTAAATTTTTTTTTTTTTTTTGGTTATTAGCTAACCACAAAGACCAACAATACAACTTTAAAGGATATTTCATAGTACTTGTATTAAAAAAGTTACTCACACACTAATCCTAATTCCTAAATTTTCTCCACCTCCAAACAAGCTAATAATGAGATAAGGGATACCCACTTAAGATTCCATCACGACATATATGGGGAACGAACTTTTTGTTAGAAAGTATGTTAAATATGAGCATAATTATATGTATATGTATATATATATATATCACTTTATTCAAAATCCACCCCTCCCCAAAAAAGAAAAAAAGAAAAAGAAAAAGGATAACTCTAAATGGTCATTTTTCATATGACTAGGTAAGTCAATCTCTTTTTTTTTTCCACATAAATATAATTGTTGAGATTATGATGTAGTGGGTTTTATATATGTAGATGGCACATGATCTAGAAGAATGCACTGGAAGGCACAATATATATATATATATATATATATATATATTGAGAATAGTATAGTAAATAAACATACGTACGTATATAATCAAGTTGCATTTACTTATGGTAAATTAAGAAGAAGGTCAACTAATTTGAGCCATATTTCAACAGAAACATCCTCTTCAATAATTAGTTTATTCGGGTCAGAAATTTCCTTCTTATTTCCAATGAACAAAATCCTCGTTTCAATCCCGAATTTCTGAAACCAAAGCTCCTACAACATGTGATCACACACACACACACACACACATATATATATATTATATATTTAAAATTTCATGTTTCAGTAAACAAATAATTATAATTAATTCTTAACTAGCGTCGACTAATCTTTACCTGATCATATATACATACATGTATACATAGTAATAATAATAATAATAATAATAATAATAATGAATTAGTAATATTTTAGAAGAAGAATATATTGAGTTTACGAGAATTACGTACGTGATTTATTTATTATATGATTTAATGTTTATGAATTTATTTATTTGGCAAACTGAAGGAAGGGAAGAGGATTCGTACGGATTTGACGACACTATTCTTTTCACACATGGGTGTGTATATTGGAATTAACAACAGCTTATTCTACTTTGCTCTATATATATATATATATATATATATATGTGTGTGGGGATCGCAAGGTAAAATTTATTGATATTGAGGGGGTAATTACAGGTTAGATAAATTAATTATATTATATTTTTAATTTCTTTTTCTTTTTAGATTCAATTTGAAATCATTAGGGCAGGTGAGGATTTACATTTACATTTCTACGTGGATTACTAGAAGATTATTTGCTTATGATAAAAACAAGTAATTAACACAGTAAAAGTAAATTTTTTCTTTGAAGAAAATACCCATATATACTTCAATACATATATATATATATATATATAGAATATGGTGGGGGTTAATTTCAATAACAAAGACTTCTTACTGGTAATTTGGATTTACCAATTCAACGACGTTTTATTCGTTCAATGCGTGTCTTAATGTTTTCTGCAAAAATCAAAATTTCTTCATTAATTTCCACAAACTTTTATGTTTTGAGTTACCATACGCATGTGACTATATGTATGTAATATTTTAGCTACTATATCTATATTATATTACATTAACTGGGTTGTAATGCAAGCACATGTGTGAATGAATATAAAAGAATTGAGAGGGTCAAAAACACGTTAAATTATGAAGGAACTGTTTTGGGGGGTTAATGTAGTTGAACATTTGAAATATATGTTTACGGGGCTAAGTAAAAAATTTTCAAAAGGTTGAATGATTTTATTAATGCCAGTCTGCACATCATTAACAAACAACTATTTTTCCCACTTCCCATATATGTGTATATGTACATACGCACACACATACCCTTGAGAAATCAATGCATATTATATCCAATTTTAGTTAAATACAATAATGTGATTGATATATATATATATATATATATATAGTATTTGGTAACTAATACCAATAAAGCATTAATGGGGAGAGGTGTACTTGACTTATTAAGAATTTGTACGTTAGTAATAGAGGCGTAGGACGCCCTGCCTTACAAGAAGAGGGTGTCGGGACCAGGGGCAAGGGCCATCCATAGTTGACATATGAAATGGTCGATTGAAATGCAAAACCTTAATTTGCTTTGCCTGACATTTGTGCTGGAAAGTTGACGAAAACAACTCCAGCTTTTTGGCTTTTGCTACTTCCTTATTGTCCGAGGTGTGAAAACAAAACTCTCCCAAAAACAAAACAAAAGAAAAGTACCCTTTGATAGGGTCTAAGTGTCCTACATTTCTATATGTCTCTCTCCCCACGTGCTCCCAGGTAAGAACAAGTTCTTATTTTTACTGGGTTAACTTCAAATTCAGAAACTAGAAGAACCCAAAAGAAAAATATATATATATATATAAAATTTAAATTAGTGCATTAAGTTAATGTATTAATAATAATAATAATAATAATAATAGTACGTATAGATACATCAGCAACAGTAATTAATGATCGGCAGGAGTAAGGAGGAAGAAGGAGAATAACGCGGTTTCTAGATTTGGGAGACAGACGAGCACCAGCTGGTGTTTTCTTTTTTCTTTCTTGTGTGTGTATATGTATATATACGTAAGCAAAGTGACAGGAGATTTACTGTTAAGTTTAGACTGCGCGTGTGTTGAGTGTCGTATGTATTTTTATTTATTTATTAAAAAAAAAGAAAGTAAATTATTAATTATTAAAAATGTAAATAATTAAGTTTAATTTTGGTATCTTAATTAACAGCTAACTTAATCCTCATTGAGCATCATCAGGTGCAGATCCTCGAAGTTGCCTTTGCCTTATACCCAGAGAATCCTATGTTTTTTTTTTTTTAATTAAAAAGTTCTAATTAACATTAACCTGCATTTTAGTTAATTAATTACCTTTTTATCATTATTTTGTTCAAAGGTATGGTCACTCATTAATTAGATTTCTGATACGACATTTTTACTATTTTTTTTAATTAAATTAAAATCAACCCACGTGGCAAACTTATCACTTTTGCCTTTCTCTCCCCCCTCTTTTTTTTTTTTTTTGGTGTCGACTGGGGAAGGGTGTCTTGCGGCCTAAGTCAGAGTAAACTCTTCTTATTACAATTTTTTTTTTTTTTACAGAGTTATTTATTTAATCCAAAGTCAAATGAGATTAGTTGTTCATTTAATCTTTGTTTAGTTAAATAACACCTCCTCTTAATTACTCACAATACGTCATATTAATGAAAACTTGCGTAATAATTAGTTTTATTAGTCTTTTTAAAATTTAGGGGGTAACTATTCTGTTCAAAATTTTCATTTTAACTTTTTCTTAATTTCTAATTACCATAATTTCTTCTCATCATTTCTTCCTTCTTCTCCGTGTGGGTCGGTTTACCCTAATAATTTACATTTAATCTACAAACTGTAATTAGACGTGATATAACAAAATAATTAATTTCCTTATAATATATTCTTAATTTTAAAAGTAGGAAATCTCTATTTCCAATTATATAGAAATATGTAAATATAAAAATAAAGCATGAAAATATCTGTCATTCACCCATATTTCACATTCATGGTGTCGTACTCTTTCCTGACTAAGATTTTCAGCACCTTTTTAACTGAGACCCCCCCCATCTCTGTGTATATATATCACTCTCCATTCCTCCTCTAACACTGGCAGCTACTTTCCCAACACCAACAAGAACCATTCACGTATACCTTCTTCCTATACACATACATACATACATACATATACACTTGCACTCCATTGCTGATCATCGTATCGAACTGCAAATGGTGAAGACGACCGAGGAGCAGAAGATCCAAGCTGAACCAGTATCGTCATCATCAAAACCAATGGCTTCATCGAAGACGAAGATGAAGAAATACAAGGGAGTGAGAATGAGAAGCTGGGGATCATGGGTATCAGAAATCAGAGCGCCTAATCAGAAAACAAGAATATGGCTCGGCTCTTACTCTACACCAGAAGCCGCCGCCAGAGCCTACGACGCCGCACTTCTCTGTCTCAAAGGCTCCAGCTCCGCCGCGAATCTAAACTTCCCCATCACTCCTTCCCACTTTATTCCCGACACCGTCATGTCCCCCAAGTCCATACAACGTGTCGCCGCCGCAGCTGCCAATAGTTTCGTCGACTCAGCCACCAGTAATAATAATAATAATAATAATAATAGTAATAGTAATACTTCGCCTACTCCTCCTTCTACGACGTCATCTTCGGTTTCTTCCCCGTCGACCGGGTCGGATCAGCCGGAGGATGACGTCATGTCGCTAATGCAATCTTTTGAGCCGACATACAGTGAGTTGGTAGCTCCATCGATGGAATACTCGTGGAATAATTACTACAGCTTTGATGGGTTACAGTCGCCGAAGTACGTAGATCAGATGTTCATGAATGTGGTGGCCGATCCGCCGGCTATGGCGGTGGAGGATTTTTACAACGAAGAAGGCGATATTCGTCTGTGGAGTTTCTGCTAGAGATCATCATATCATATATAATTTTTCTATCAAAAATCAAAATTAAATCATTCTTTTGTCTATTCATTTGGGTGTTGATGATTTGCTAATTGCTTCAAGACACCGCTGACAGTTACCGATTTATAATTTCATATTATATTTGAGAATACCAGTGAAGAAGAAGGGAAGATAGGAAACTGATTCACATGGAGGATGAGACATTTTTTTGGACTCTCTGATCATGTGGGTTTCTATTATTGATTTCATTTGTGTTAAATGCAAAGTGTGGTGTATTATGTAATCGTCTTACGTTGCAATTATCAATACGGAAAATGTTTAATTAAATGTAATTAATTATATCGTAAGTACGTAGATGAACATATAATTAATAGTTAGTTAAATTATATATTCTTATTATATAAGGATAGAATCTATATGGGTTCATGTGGGTTTCGGCATAGGAGAGTGTGGTAAGCCCTTCTCCATATGGCAGTGCGTCAGAAATGCTCGTCGCTCTGCACTGCTAATTAGTCGATATGGTAATTAAGTTGAACCCACCTGACCTGCCGCGGAAAGTGAATATATACATATGTATATGTAAGTATAGTTATGAATGTATATGTATATATACACATGGTTGAAAAATGGCAACATCGAAATCTGCACTAGATTTAGATGTTGGTGAATGATGATAATGTAATACATGAGATGGGTTTGAGACATCTCATATGTACTCTATATATTTCAATGTAAATATACATATATGCGGCATATATGAAGAACAGAAAAAGAAGAGCCGAGTGTGTGTGTATATATATATATATATATGGAGAAAAAGGTAAAGAAGGCAGGGCATGGCAATAATTTGTCGTTTCTTCTTTGTTCTTTGTTTTTCTGTTCTACATTGTATTCGGTCGTCTCTGTTCGAGTAAGGCTTATTGGGCCTTTTAAGGATTACGGACCCACATCCATCTTCATATTTTTCACATTTCTCAACACATCATGTGTTTCCCTACCTATTATTATTATTATTAATTATAAAAATTTCTATATTAGTCTGTCTTTTTTTTTTAAAAAAAAAATTATAATTATTATATCAACCCCATCTACTAGTACTTAAAATATATTAAAAAACTATATATATATATAATACATTCAAATTAGCATAAACTTCATACTTAAATAAATATTAAAAGTTAAAAGTAGTGGTGTTAGTATTTATTTGAAGTCCATTTCCAGTCATAAATCAAAATTATGAACTTTTTAAAGAAAAGTTGGGTTAAATTAAATTTAATCGAATTAAGTATAATATTTTCATCCTACCCTGTTTGTTTGTTTGTGTTTATTTCTACACAAACTTTGATTATGGAGGTCTTTACCTGCAGTAATTAACTTTAATAATATATAATATTCAGATTATGATTATTAATTATATATATATAATCTTTTCATATCTTAGAATTGCAGTATGGGAAAACAATTTTACTTAGTATAATTGAACGTGTTTGGAAGTTTGCTGGGAAATGCTTAAATGGAATTGGAAATCAAAATTTTCATGATTATTAATTGCTTATCTTGCAGGTGAATGTACAAAATAATTAAAACTATACAATTAATTAGTTTGATAATGTAAATCTTAATTAATGTATAATTACTTTTGAAATTTTGGTCCAGTCAGTTGTAATTTTTTTAGATATTTACTCTGATCTATTAAAAAAAAACAATATATATATATAATTTAACTCTTGCTCTAATAATTAGTTGTTCGAACATAAAATAAATAATTTTCCAAATAAATATTTATCCAATCCCGAACAAATTATCAATAGGACATCGTAGGCCTAAAAAAGTCAACTAGTGCTGACTGCTGATGATGCGAGTTATTTAATGATTGATGTCCCATTTTGCTTAGTGTTGTTGAAAATCAATTTAAAATAAAATTATGAGTATAATATTTAATAAATTTATTGTAAATATATTATTTTTAAGAATAAACTACAATTATATAGAAATATTATATTAAAAAAATAATTAAAGTGAGTTTAGTAAGTTATTTAAATAACCCAACCCATCTAATTTTAAAGGAGCCCATTAAAGCCGACTGTAACCCAAAATTTGATCCATTCAGCTCAGTTATGGGTCTGAGCTCCAAGTCCTGTTTCTCTCTCATAATTTTGCTCAAATAATTTGTACTGAATTAATAATTAAACTTTATTTTTATGTTAAAAAATTATTTACTGTATAGTTTGCAGCTTATTAAAAATATTTTTATTTTGTTTATAGTTGACAGAGTGATGTGAAAATTATCAATAAAAAAGGTTTGTGTATATTTGATTAATGAGGTTAATAAGGAATGATTTATAAATATTTTTATTTTATATGAATGTAATATTATGCATTGAGAAAATATATGTTTATTTAATCGAAATTATAACTAACAAAAAAAAATATATATATATGTATATAAAGTAGTATAATGTATTGAAATATATTGTATAATTTTTTGTATGATACAACAATACTAATTTTTTAAAATTGAATTTCTAATTTTCCTTCGCTGTTATTCTCAATTTTATTAGATGACAAGTGCGACCTTGCCTTCTCAATAGAAAATTATAAACAAGAAGAATCTTCGTCTGATTTTGGGTGCGTTATTATTATTATTTTTCTGATGAGATTCTAGGGTTTGGGTTTTCCTGTTGTTTAGCTTACTCCAAGAATCCCGAGACACAGAGAAGCAAAAGGAGAAGACTTAAAAGTCCAAAGGGTGTTCACATTTTCGATCCAGGTTTTTCCCACCAACGATCTTTCTTTCTTCTTGTGGTTGCCTCTTACTTTTGTTCTGTTCATCCAGCCACTCTCTTGGATCAAAATGTGGATGAGAAGATTTTTTTATCTTTTCTTTTTATAACGATGAGAATTGAACTGTTGACTGCAGAGGTTAATATGAGTGTGATTGAATTCTGCAACATTTCTTCCTTTTGCTTGACAAAATCCAATACCAATCATCACCAATTTGTGGTATCAAGGAAACCCATTTACTCATTTGGAGGGAACTGCCCGAGAACCATTGCAATGGCCTCTACTGTACCTGTACAACCACATGCCAATCAAGGAAAAAGGTTGACAGGCGACTCATTCATCCGGCCCCATTTGAGGGAATTGGCTCCCTATCAGCCGATTTTGCCTTTTGAGGTAATTGGAACTGACCCATTGAATTGTTTGGTTGGTTTTTCTTGATTTTTGCCTTGTTTTACTGATAATGGCTTTAACTTGGTTTTCACTGTACATTTTTGCTTGAATGGGATAGTGAATGGTGTTTGTTAACATATGGAACTAAAAAAAGTTATGCTCTTGGTCACTCGTGTGTCGTATCTTTTTACGATTACTTGTCAATTTAAGTGAACTGGGTTTGTACGTAAAGATAAGTATTACTCGAATGCAAGCAGTATATGTATATGCGGATAACTTGGTGTTCTGTAATATCTTCGTGAATGATTCTACTTTCTGCTTATTGACTTACTGCATTCATTGTCATTTTCAAATAATGAAACGGGATATATTTGGTGATAATAATATTGGACTATCGTTTTTGGTATTGCGAAATTTTTAAAATTTCAAATAGGTTTCAATAGTTGTGCAGGTATATGCATGATAATGTGCTAGGCTTTGTAGAAATAATGAATTTTCCTTTCCTTACTCAAATGTTTTATTAGGCAACTAGGAGATGGGTAATATGTTTTAAGTAGCAGGCTTCGTTTCACAGGTCTTGTCAGCCCAACTAGGAAGAAAGCCTGAGGATATCATCAAGTTAGATGCTAATGAGAATCCCTATGGTCCACCTCCGGAGGCAAGTTAGATCCACAACCTCACTTTGTTNNNCCCCAGTGATCAGTTCTTTAACATTTTATTTGAAATCACTGTTGAATATCCTTTATCCCTGACTACAAATTTCAGATTCCTTGTACGTTTTTGAACCATTGGGCAGTTTAAAGTTTCCATACATATATCCTGACCCTGAAAGCCGACAGTTACGTGCTGCACTCACTGAAGATTCATGGCTTGAATCTGATTATATTCTTGCATGCTGTGGTTGCGACGAACTTATACATCTGATCATGCGGTTATATATGAGGCCTTGACTTTTAATTTTGAGATTGTGTTACTTGTTTGCTGTATAACTTATATGATTGTTCGTTTTAATCATATTGTTTTTTGCCCAATTATTCATCCTATAGATGTGTACTGGAGCCGGGTGACAAGATCATAGATTGCCCTCCTACCTTCTCAATGTATGCATTTGATGCTGCTGTTAATGGGGCACATGTCGTCAAAGGTAAATATAATATACTGTCATATGGCTGGTTCTGTCGGTGTCCATTTTGAAGCTCTCTGATATACTTTTCTCTTCTTGCACCTGGATAATTGGATTGCTTGTTTCTCATCCAGACTGCATTTTTTAAATGCATTCTGAATAATTCGATCAATTGGATCTTATCATCAGTTCGAAGGAAGTCAGATTTCAACTTGGATGTGGAACTCATTGCTGAGGTGGTTGAAAAGGAGAAGCCAAAGTGCATATTTCTAACGTCTCCAAATAATCCGGATGGAAGGTAAATGATTGTTAAATCTGTTATCTTGTAGATACAATTTATTTATCTATCATTATCAAAGAATGATATTTTTGAACTCTGTGGTATATCCTATAGTCATGAAACTATTTGATTCCCTTGCGTGAAGCTGTCAAAACTTCTTGGATTGATGTTATTGGAATAGCTGTGATGTGTTTATAATTATTTGGTTAGTTCAATACGTGTAGAGGTATTTGGTTTCTTCACTTTCTGGGTTTCTGCTGTAAATTTACTTTTGATGGCTTATTGTCTTTGTTAACTTTATTTGGCAGCATCATTAATGATGAAGTTCTATTGAAGATCCTTGAGATGCCTATACTAGTTGTGCTAGACGAGGCATATATTGAATTTTCAGGGACTGAATCTAGGATGAAATGGGTGAAAAAGTATGACAATTTGATTGTTCTACGAACCTTTAGCAAAAGAGCTGGTAAGATTGCACAAGTTCTTGTCTTTTCTAATTGGGTCTTGTATAATTTTGATTTACACAGTGAGTAAAGTATGATAATGTGTCCTTCCCGTGTTACTTCTGGTAATACTTATATTGATTTTTTCCCTTTTCCAAAAAAAAAAAAAAGGGAAGACTTCTGCTACTTCTGCCATAGCAGCTGGTAATTAGCAGCGCCACTAGTTCTTCCTTGCTTCATTAATTGCCTGACTCGGAAATTTATGTTTTTGTACATTCCAAATGAGCTTAAGAGGGATGACTCTTCTGCTTATGCTACTTTTTTTCTGCTTGCCCCTGTGAATATTCAGAGCCTCTGCAACTTTTTGGTGATCCAGGCAGTAAGCCAAACACGACAATATACAGTACTTGCAAAATTCTGTCTTCATTAACTAAAATTTCTTGTATATATGCTAATTTTTTTGGCGGCTAAAGCCACATGCTTTGTGTAACTGTGAGGAAAAGATGAAATCATATGCATGCCTTTTTTTCCTTGTGCATTGCTTGAGTCAGTTTCTATCATATTATTCTTAGGAATGTAATATGATGCAGGTCTGGCTGGACTTCGTGTTGGATATGGTGCATTTCCGCTGAGCATAATCAAGTATCTATGGAGAGCAAAACAGCCATATAATGTCTCTGTTGCTGCAGAAGTCGCTGCATTGGCAGCCTTGCAGAATCCCACTTATCTGAAGGTGCTAAATTAATTGAAATGCCTTTCGCTCTCTTATCTGACAAGATGTTCCGAACAAGATCTTTCGTGGTTGCGCATTACTCCTAATATTAGGGCATGATTTTTACCAGGAGGTTAAAGATGCTTTGGTGCAAGAGCGAAATAGGCTCTTTAAACTTTTGAAGGAAGTACCATTTCTTGTCCCATATCCGAGCTATTCTAATTTCATTCTCTGTGAGGTTACATCTGGAATTGATGCTAAGAAGCTGAAGGTATGTTTTGAATATCTTTCAAACCATATGGAAATTGATTTAAAGAAAACCTATTTGGAAAAAGAAGAATTAAATAGATTTAAACATGATACATCTTCAGTTCCTTTGACTTTATCACAGTGAAAATAATTGTTTAATAAACGTGCATTTCTTTGAGGAGTCACTATTGGTGGTGAGAACGATGAGATTGGTGGTTGTTTTAATCCCTTGCAATTGTTTTCCGTATAATGTTGTGCATGTAACAACTATATTAATAGCTTCTTATGCAGTTTGAATCGCTCATGCGTGAACTCTTTATTTTGCTTAAATCTAACACTGTATTTCATGGAACTCTGATTGAATGTGCAGTTTATTATTTGCATTCAAGTTGCAATCTATTAAGAGGTCAATTTTCATGAAACTTAAATGTGGATCTTTAAATAAATTTTACAAAAATTTATTTTGTTTGACAAATAGCTTTTGACTAGAAGTCTAGAACATCATCTTAGTAAATAGAACCTTCTCTACAGATAGCTTTCGTGAAAATTCACATTGTTAATGCAATTGCAGATATTCTTGCTCTTAATCATAGTCATATGCCAAAATTGTTTATATTACAGGATGATCTTGCCAAAAAAGGCGTGATGGTGCGGCACTATAATAGCAAAGAGTTGAAAGGTTATATTCGCATATCAGCAGGGAAGCCGGAACACACTGATATCTTGATGGAGTGCCTTAGGTGTCTCTTTTGATTCATCGCGCTGATTTATTTGTTACATAGTGATCAAGGCAAAGGGTTTTTGAGCTGCTATATCCTGTTAAAAGGA
This sequence comes from Carica papaya, assembly GCF_000150535.2. The sequence goes on along the minus strand of NW_019014656.1, from coordinate 346,795 downwards.
AGTACTTTTGAGGGGATTCTTTTGTATGGCGAACGATGTTTAAATGCTCTAAACTGATTAATTGCTGTTATTTATATCGACGTGCTTTTGCTGTAGAAGAAAATGATAATGTTTAGATCAATTGAACCTGATTTGATTTCACTTTCTGACTATTTCAAAGTCATTAGAAATCAAGTTAATATGTAGTTATGCATAGGTTGTAGGGCTTCATTTTAAGTGAAATTATTCACAAAACTAAAATAGTGATCTTAATTTACACGTTTTATCAGATTAGTACCAATATGCTTAGACTTGAACTATGGAGCTTGTAAAAATTCAGACTATTGAAAAATTATTTGAACGTATGGTAGAGTTGATGGACCACTTTTGAGATTCTAAGAGCTCTTCAACTTCAACAATCATTTTTTACTGTAACCCAAAAAAAAAAATCATCTTTTAGTTTCTTTTAGGAAAAAGAAAGAGAAATTCATTCACATCACTCAAACCCTAATCCATTTTATTCTCCTTAAACCCCATCTCCATTAAGTCCATCTAAATTCTTCCAAAGCCTAAATCTTTCTCAAATTTAAAACCTAGGCCCAGTTGAAAATGGAGCCCAATATAGTCCGATCTAGCCCAATCAGACCAGGGCCAGCCGAGCAGCCGCCCTGGCCTCTTAAGGATTCCAAAGTGACGTCGTTTTGGGGTGGGATAAAATTTGCGAGAGAGAAAAAAAAAAGTGGAAACGAAGGCAGAGCCGCATAAGCTTTCTTCTCCATCTTGATGCTCTCCGTGCTAGAAGGAAAAGGAAGGGAAAGTGAGAAGGTGAAGAAAGCGTGAAGCAGAAAATCAGTGAGCCGTTGATGACAGTTCTTTGCAATTATGTTAAACCTTAAATATATTCTGTTATCTCATGACATTTTTTGTTCCAATTTTTTTTTTTTTTTTGCTAGGCGAAGATTCTCCCGCGGATCTTCAGTACAGTTAACTGTTGCCTAAAAGAGAATGGGTTATTCGAAGGATCAACTGCTTACCCGATTGCAGGTTTTCTGTTTCATCTATTCGTTTTTTAAGCACCCTAGTTGGAATTTATAAATTATGCCATTTTTTTCTTATACATAATGTATGGTTATTTTTTTTTTTTTTTTCCCCTGAAATTCGGTAATACAAGAGTTCATGGGGATGCTAACAAGATGGGAATAGGCTTGTTATGCGTCAATTGAAAGTTACTGTTTAGGATGAAGATATATTCATTCTCTTGATTGACTTTCGTTTTAGCTATTTTTGCGTTTGTACAGTGGTTTTTTCTGGTATTCTGATAACCTGGTGCGATGGCACCTCATAAAACGTTTTTTTTTTTTTTTTGGGTCTAACTGAAATTCTTTTCGTATTGTTTGTAGCTGGTTTTCTAAGAAATTCCGAGCTGAACTTATAACTGCATTAAGGGGCGCTCATTGTAGTGCTCATATTTTGACTGGATTCTTCTTGTCAAAATGAGCCATATTCTGTGCTTGGAGTAGGTTGGCTGTAGGCCTGTACATGTAGGAACTTAAATTTCGCCAACCGCTCACTAGGAATTGAGTGGCTTTGAGATATTGTTACTAATTGAATTGCCAATAATTGCTTATACCAGACAGATTGCAGAAACTTAAAATGTGATTTGACAAATAGTTAAAATAAATGTTTGCGGTTAAGATTTTGTGAAGCAAGATATTTTTGTCAACTCTCACATTTATGACACTTACTGAAAGAATCCACGTCGACCCAGAATTTGCTGCCTGTGCTAAACCACAATTTACTTAGAACTCAATGTGCCTGACTGGAAATCCTGCCACCGTTTGGAACAGAAGAGTTTATTCTAATTATTTCCACCAGAAGCTATCTCTGTATAGTAGAAACCTCATTACCACTTTGCCAGCAAAGCCTTATTGAGAGCCTTCTAGGGAACTTATCCTTGAACAACCTCTGTTAATAAGTTGCCTAATGTTTTCCAAAGCCATATACTTTGTCTGCTGATGTTGCAGTAGAAAAAAGTTTTTTGTAAGAAGGAAGTTGTTTTTAAAAGCTTGTTGTTATTAAAAAGAAAGTATATCGATCAATAATTTTTTCTATAAAATGCAGTTGAAGTCTTGAGGATGTTAGATATAATATTTTGTTTCGTTAATAATGCTTTTGAAAATATTGTCAGAATATATATTTAAAAAAAAATATTGTCAGAACATTACATTTGAGAATTGTTTTTTAGAGTAGCAAATATATTGTACATGTTTGTGTGGTCTTTTGAAAAGTCTGTAATTTGGTTTAGTAAAAATTTGTCAGTTCATTTTTTTTTTTTTTTTTTGCAAATGCAAATTTTGTTCCACCTACATAGTAGTTCCCCAAAGCAGCCAATATTTGCTTCTCCTAATTGAAAAGGTTCGAAAGGAAAAAGGATAAATTACTGCTTTTAAAACATTTTTCTTCCAAACAAAAAAAAAAAAAACCTCTTTTAAAGTACAATACTTACATTTCAATCCTCCGGATTCCCAGCGAGTATATGGGACAGGGAAAGAAAAAATAGGAAGGTTTAAGTTATCATCCTTAGAACCTTTACACTGTGTGAATAAGAATTTGTTAAGGATCAGAAAGGAAAAAGGAATTCTTAAAGTAAATGAAAGGCAAAACATTTTCTTTGTTTCTATAACAAAAAATTGTGAATAAAGGAATAGAAAGTATTGTTATAAGGTTTTATTTGGTTTAGGTTTGTAAAGCAAAGGACTGATGTAATTATTAGAAAATTGCATTCAGATCCTTCATTGATAAAATGATAAGTTGGGCCATTAAGGTAGAACAGACAAAATCGAAAATTTATTAAAAAAAAAAAAACAAAATAGAAAATTAACCTTTGAATATTTAAGGTCTTTTTCATTTTATCTTTTTTCGCAAATTTGAGGAATGGAAAATTTGACTTTTTAAGGGAGAGCAAGGGATGCTCACTTTCCCTTTATTTTTATTAATTTTTTTTAATCCAAATAAGAGAATAAATGGTGGGCCCACTTCTCCAAAGCCAAACATAATGTTATCCTCCACCTCGCTAATCTCTTTTTTACCCTACTAACAATGGTTTCCTAGGTTTTAGCATCTTTAGTTTATGCTCTCAGTTATAAGTCATGAATTGTATTGGGAAAGGGCCAATTTTGCCACCCAAAAATAAAGCCATTTTCTCAGTCACCACTCCTTCACCAGCAGGGTTTTCAAATTTGCACTAGTTAACCTCAAGGTTTGACTCTGCATGAAAACATGGAAGTATGCATTTGATGTTTTGAGGATCTCTCATATTTGGCTTACAAAAAAGTAGTGATATCATCAACAATATTAGTTTGGATGAGTTTTTAGATTGTCCTTTGATCAAAATCCATCCTCAGAACAGATTCACCTTTTTGGCTTTCAAAAACATATAGTTGAAAGTTTCCATGGCCAAAATATAAATAAAAGCAAGAGAAGAATCTCCTTGCCGGATATTTTTTTTTTAAATAAAAAGGATAGAATCTCCTAGCCTTAGATTTTATGATTGTGACAAGTGCTCGTAAGTTCTCTTTGTGATCCAATTTACAGAGAAGACCTCTATTATGATTCTTTATGAGAGCATCGACAATTTTTTCAGAAATCTTTTGAACAATGCTTTGACCATCTATGACAGAAGAGCCTGAAGTTGCACAACACCAAGTGGCAACTTAATTACTTTCCCTGCCAACTAATCTGCACATAATGCATCTAATATCCATTCGCCTCCACAATATCTAATGCACGTGGTTGATCTTGCGAGTAGGTTGACCACAAGATCAACCCCGTGGCTCAACCTACTCGCAAGGACCTTAGAAATTATTGTGCAAATTCTCCCTACAAGATAAGTCAGTCTAAAATATTAAGTTCTCTACACTGTCTACTTCAAAAAAGCACAAGAAAAGGTTGCATTGAAGCTAGCAACAAACTGCTCTGCCTTATAGAATCCTTGAGCATTTCCAAAATGTCACTCTCGATAGTGTTCCAATTATGTTGGAAAAATCCATAAAAGAACCATTGGGTTTGGGAGCTTTATCACTAGTATAAGTATGCAAAGAAACAATTATATCCTCCTTGTTAAAGCCCTCTCTAAATGAGTTCTATTCACCTGGCCAGGAGGGCAAACTCCAAACCTTCAAGTTTGGTTGCTACGTCTCAAAATACAAGTGAGTATGGCTTTTCTTAAATACTACTCAACCTGAACCTCCTTATCATTCAAAACCACTTCTAGAAACAATTTACTTCTTTTAAAAAGTTGCTTATATTATGAAAGAACTTGGTTCTTTTCACCTTCTTTGATCCAAAGAGTTCTCGATCCACCTCTAGGGCCTAGATGATTTCTTCTAGGAGTAGCAAGTTGGATAATTCCTACTTAACTAAACTTTTATCTCCTGGTACTTGCTAAAAAGGATCCCAAGAAACTTCTTCCAATCTAGACAATTGACCTCAACGAAACAACTTTTCTCTGTTATCACACATCTAAAAGAATTTTTGTTCACTGCTTCACTGTTCTGTTAACCCAAAAAGTATTATAGTGACTTTAAACTTGATCTATTAGTTTAAACATACTTTCTCAAGATCACAAACTTGTCCACCTTCAATAGCATATTTTCAAAAATAGAAAGCAGCAGGCTCTAATAGACTTAGTTTAAGTCCAAACAAATAGGAGATGATTAGATGTCACTTTAGGGAAGCAATTGAATGACACCTGCTACTGCCTCAATGCATGAATCGACTCGGGAACTTATCAATTTGGGAACAAATAGGATTCTCTTTCATACTAGTCCAGGACCATATACCTCCTGTAGTGCTCTGTGCCCAAACTATTGGCGTAATAGCTTTTCATACGGAAACAATTGACTCTCAAAATCTCATGATTAAGCTATTAGTAAAATGTAACTTATAACACTTATGAGAATTTATTAATCACGTATCTTGTTGACGTTGGATTGAAATACTACATATTGTTCCAGTGGAAGACCCATCTTTTTTTTGTTGCTTCATATGAATTTCAATTGTCAAGTGTTTTAGTTTAAGATATGTGATGTCAGTATCTCATTTGTGGAATATCAGAGACTTACTTTCCTTAAAATTTTAGAGAATTGAGTTGGATGACCTACATTTGTAAGTGCATTCTTTTTCAGTTGAAACTCTTTGTATTTTTCTGCACTTGGGTATTGATGGTCATTGTCTTATTTTACTAGGTTAAATTGTTTGAGGAAGTTCTTATACTTTTGCATTGCCATCTAGGACCTAGTTTTATTGATGATAACTCTCTTTCAAGCATGTTATTACCTTTACCAATTTTTTTATTGGGATTGTTTAGGAGCTTCAGATTGACCATGCAAAGTATGAGCATCCTGTGGTTTTAACAGTTGAGGCCCAGGTAAAACAAGAATGGAAAAGTTGGTTTCTTTTTCACACCCTTGCTAATATGCAAACACGCACAAATCTATAGACTTTGAATTTCTTATCTTTTCTTTCTCATCAGGCAAAGTATGTCGGGAACATGGGAGGTGCACTGAGTAAAAATTTGTTCTTAAAGGTAAGATGCATGAGGTGATATGATATTGATACGCAAAGTATTTTCTAATGAAAATTGCCATTTTCTCTTCTCTTTTATTCGTGGCTGAATGGTTTTTGATATCTATTTATGCAGGACAAGAAACATAGGTTTTACATTGTTTCTGCTATGGCAGATACGAAAGTGGATATGAAAGGTATTTTCTGTGTTCTGTATAGCTGTCTTACCATTGATCTCTTCCCTGATATTGTCAACATTTCTTGGATGCTAATGGGTGTTCCATATAATTTCGAGATGACCAGTTTTATCTCAAAGGCTTGGTTTAGGTAAAGGAGGTCTGAGAATGGCTCCGGAAGAGGCATTGGGTGAGATACTGCAGGTGGGCATAATATGTTTTGAATAATTTTTTCCTTCCATGTTCCTTTTCCTTTCCGTATTATTATTTAATTTCTGAACCGGTCATTGAGTTGATGCAGTTGCTACTGTCAGTGCTTCTAGCTTTTTCTATTGGCATAGAATTTCTAATCCTGAAATGTAAGTTAGTGAATGTCATAGATGTTGGTTCTTTTTTCCTTTTCCTCTTTTTTCTTTCTGAGAAGTTGCCGATGTTAGTCTCAGTAAGGAGAATCAGAGATAAAAGATAAATTCTTATGTATTCTGTCACTACTTGTATGAGCAAATGACATTCTTCTAGAGCTTGATTGAAAGTTGATGGTGGTAAGATACATTAATTTCCTGGGAAATCTAGAATCAAAGTACATCAAGCATTCATAAGCACGTTTAATCGTAAACTTCAGTTCTTGTTTTGTTTGCACGTTTTCTTTTCTCATTATTCAGGAAAATACTGTGAAGTCATTTTGATTATCTGCAGCTTCACATTAAAGGTTATCAATTCTTCATATTTTGGTATTGTTAGCCTATTAGCTGTAAACTTTGGCAAACCTCAGCTGCTGCCAGTTGAAGAGATGCATCTTGTACCCAAAAATGTGCAGTTATGTGTTTCATTAGCCTGCGTTCTGAGTTTTGTTCTCTTTTTCTTCCTTTTAAATTTTATAGGTTGCGCACAGATTGCCTCAGATCTTTTTTATGTGCATATAGTGTGATGTATCAATTTCTGTTTTAGATTCTGTTGTTCTGTAATGCTTTATTTATAAGGACCACTTTACCATGTGGATTTGTATAAAATTTTCTTAATACCAAAGCTACTGCAGTATAGCATTTCCTTGTGCTAAGGAGATACAAATTGGTAGCAGTTTGGCTATGCGATTGAATAAATAGTGAATATTTGGAACAGGTGGTTGTTGGTTTTCTGCTGATTTCAGCTGCAAAGGTTTTAACTTATTGGTGTTTCATGTGACATATTGCTTTCTCTCTAGGCATTTAGCCATTATTTATACCACCAGTTAGTCATTAGGAAAGGAATTTTCTAGTTTGACCAGGAACTAAAAGATTGTTTGCTTATAAATTTACATCTTATCTTGTGTATGTGCTTTTGACTTTGCAAGGTGCCGCTGGGATGTGTTACTCCATTTGCACTAATAAATGAATCGGCACGGTAAGCACTTCTTTTCATTTGCTTGATGCATTGAGATGGTGTTTCTTTCTTTCAAACAGTGCTTTATCCTTCATCTATAAGATTATGCACCTTCAAAGTTTTCCATATTGAGTATTGAATTTGAGGTTATTGATGCCTTTATTAACACTTAACCCTCTTAATACATTTGTTTGGTGAAATTCATTCCCTTGTATTGTAAATCTTGTATAGCTGACAAAATCGAGAGGGTGATGAGGAATTTTTTTTGGTTTGGGTAGGTGGGTTTGAGAGATCATTTGGCTAGACAGGTGGTGTACTGTCTTGTTAAAAATGATGGGCGGAATGGGTATCATTGGATCCGTGTCTAAAAACCTCTATCTCTATAGACTGAAGGATTATGTCATTTTCGAGTGGAAGTTGGAACCTCTTTTTTTTTCTTTTAATTTTTGGGTAGCGCATGGTGGTCAAGATAAAGTACAGGTTATGCCAGAAGGGTTGAGATGCCAAAGCTAGGAAAGCTTCATTACTCTTCAAAGTTGGGGATGGAAACTAACAAAGCTGAACCAAACATCTTAGATATTTGAGATAAGAACTCTAAACATTTGTTCTTTCAAAAAAAAAAAAACAAAGAACTCTAAACATTTGTTTAAAAGTATTTCCTGCTCCCTTTTACTGATGTCTTTTGCATACTTAGTTGAACCTAGGTACTGATTTCTCTTTTTTCCCTAGATCTTAGCAATCCCATGTGATCCTACACAAATCTCGTATCACCTTAAAAGTAAAAATTCATGGTAAACTTCCTAAATAGAATAATAACCCTATTATCTTCCTTCCTATAACTGAGCTAAAATGTTTGCATGCCTTTTGCAATATTTTTTTGGTTACTGCTTTGCCTTAATTTATGCTATGTTAAATCTTTCCTTTTATGAAGACATGTTTCGCTCTTGCTCGATCAAGGATTCAAAAGTCAAGACCGCTGCATCTTCCACCCATTGTCTAATGACACGTCAATTTGTAAGTGAAAAGGATCACTAGACTACATATATATATATTTCATATACATATAAGACACAGTTCAAAGCCAATTGGGTTAGATTTCCACCTAGAAGGTAGGTTTGCCTTCACTGTAATTTGTTAACAGAAAAGTTATACGACAATTCTCATCCCTTTCTGGACTTTTGGGAGATAGCAGCCAACTCTCTTTTCTAGAAACACATAATGATGTTAGTATGCTTATATTGCCAATTAATGTAGTGATGTTAAATCTCTCTAAAAAATGCCTTTTCCTATTTCCTCTTTTATTATAATCTTGAATCGTCGCGCTGATGATTTTGCAGGATTATTATGCTTTTGTAATATTGGACGATATTTGGAGGAATGTTCTGTTAGAGAACCCCTCTTTAAGAATTTAAGTTTTTCCTTAATGTGTTTGCTTTTATCTCCTTGTACTTTCATGTTTTGGTTGGAACTACTTATCCTCTAAATCTTGTTTGTAACACCTTACTGATGTGAGCAAGGAAAAGAAAAACTCTCGAGTGATTTTCTTTCTTAATCTTGCGGGAAATCTTTCTTCTTGAGAGGGAGAATTGGTCAAGGGACGACATTGATTATAAATCGCAAGTTTGTTTGAGAAAAGAAGAAAACTCCCTAAATGCCAAATCTTGCGGAAAATGAAAACATATTTAAATTCTTATCCCTAAATCAGTCACAATTAATTAAGATCTTCTTTATTTAAAAAATGTTTCTACCAAGGAGATCATATATATCATATTTTTGAAAAAAACTATTGTAATTATTGCAAGTTTTCTATTCTATGCTAAATTTATTTTCCTATGTAATTTTGAAATTAATTTAGAAGATTATTTCTTTTGTTTTTCATATAACCTATACTATAAATAGGTCATCAATTTACAGTTATATTAATAAAGTTCGAAAATAATAAAATTATGAAGTTTTAGTTTTCAACTAATTATGTTTTCATCTACCTTCTTATTGAGTGGAATTGATTTAACTTATCAAGATAAGTGCTTATGCTGTTTTATCAAATTTCTTTCGAATTGATTTCTAACTTATCAAGTTTATGCTTGTGGTTTTTTTAATCAATTCAAACTATCCCAATTAACTTAGTTCATAATTTCATGTGAATTATTGGGTTAAATAAGGAGAATTTATTGAGAGTTTTATGATTTTGAATATTAATGTTATATGCGGAGTTTTTGATCATGTTAGTTGATTCTCGGTTCCGCATTAATTGGTATAAGAGTTTAGTCTCAAGATAAATCTTACTATCTTGTATATTTTATCTTTGCATATTTGTTATTCTTTATAGAAAAAATACTTTGCATCGTTCATGTGCTTCAAAAACAAAAAAAAAAAATTCATATTCATATTGTCCTTCTCATCTTCTAAGTTTCTTTCTTTTATTGTATTTTTGTTCCATTACATGTTTAAGTGGCTAATTTGCATTCTAGTTACTAAGTATCATACATAAAACACACATTATCTTTATTCATGTGTTTGAACTCATTACTTGTAGAATTTTTATACCACTGTCTTTTTCTAGAATTATTTGAAATGTCCTAAACAAAGCTTGATTACCTTGATTTTAGAGAATTCAATTTTCTTTCGAATTGCTTTCTAACTTATTAAGTTCATATTTATGCCATTTTTAATCAATTCAAAATATCCCAATTACCTTGTTTCATAATTTTAGGTGAATTATTGGGTTAAGTAGGGAGGATTTGTTGAGAGTTTTATGATTCTAAATACTGATGTTATATACGGAATTTTTTATTACATTAATTAATCTTGTGTTCCGCATCACTTACCCTTTTTCTAATTGATCTTCTTCAAAAGTAAACAAGTTTTTCTGTCTCCTGGATCCCCACATAAAAAAACAAGAAACAAAAGAGTAAAGCAACAAGGTTATTTTTATTTCTGCATGAGTAGCTGCTGGAAGAATGTACATGTGTGGATTGAATCTTCCACATTGCTCCAAGTGAGAACAGCAAACTGTGACATTTTCATGCTACTGCCATATTAAAATATCTGTGTCCAAAGTTGCACTGAAGGATACTGTCTGGCTAGGCTTTTTGGTGTGAATTTCGGTCAGTCCTCTCAAATTAATCCTGTTTGAAAATCTTGAAAATTGTGCACGTAAGATGTGCATCTAACAAAATTGTGAATGGCATTGTAGAAAGGCTATCCTGCTTGTGCTCTTTGCTTGTTTACTTCTCTTGGGAAGGGTCCATTTCATTCTGTTGACCTTTCCATAGCTCAATTTGCTGATTGTTGATTTTCCAATTCATTTTCATTTATTTTTAAATTTCTGGCTGGATATTTATTCTTTTACTTTTTTTTTTATTTGTGAAGCTTTATATACTCTTACAGTTATCATCTACGTACATTCTCTGTATTAAAAAGAAATGATTGGTTTACATTCTATGTTGTTAAATCACTCTGAGTTTTGTTCAGTAATCCACCCAGCTTGTTACCTATCAAAGTTGTTAACTGTTTGCAGTTCTTGCTCCTAGTGGTCTTGACAAGTTTCTGAAATCAATTGGGAGGGATTCAGCATACATTGATCTAGAGGTGAATTTGGTGTGCTTGTTTCTCCTTTCACTAAATAATTCTTTTGGCCACTAATTGATCATCTATTATTTTCTTAGGCTAACCCTATGGTGGGGAAGGATCAGCCCCCTGATCTTGCTGCTTTTGTTCCATCTGGTTCCACAGTTCTGCCAGATACTCCAGAAAAAGTAGCATCTTCACAAGTTTCTACTGGAAATCATGTTATTCTGGATAGCAAGTCTGTTGCAGGTAATTCTATCAGCAAAAAGTTTCAGTTTACTGTTTGGTTTCCGACTTGTAGGGATTCTATCTTTCCATGATTCATAGAATGGTATTTATTTGCTTAGCACATGGATTCAAGTCTATTTGATGTTCCATTGCATAACCTCAAACATGATGCATACAAGAAGGTTTCTGTAGCAAGCAAATGTAAACTTGATGAGATGATTGGATATTTATCTGGGGAATGGTGGGAAAGAATGTGAATTTGTTTTGATAATGATATTGAGTTTGATGTCTCAAAACCAATTAGATTGAACAAAGCAAAAAACACAGGAAAAAAAAATCATTTCCAAAAAGAAATTCCTACTTTTCTGTTTAAGAAGGTGCTTTCAGAAGCCCTAACAAGTGTTTTTCCTCTTGTTTCTTTCAGTAGCCTCTGCTATATATTGGGTTGTCATTCAGTCTTTTTAGCAAGAGATCTCTAGCACAAATTCTTCTGTACTACTTTAGAGTTCACTAGTATGCATCACCTTTAGAGGTGGTGCATTGTCAGTAATATACCCTTTAAGTCAATCCCACGGGATAAGGGTGCTGTATGGTTATTTAATTATTTCTCTCAGTTGTTAAATATTACTATTCATTGACAGAAAGTATTTGAGTTTTGTCATGAGTTGCTCTACTTGAATGGTTTACATTCTCAATGTTTACTTCTCATGATAGTAATCCTTAGGAGGAGTGTTTGGATTGCAACAGTGACCACAATAATGGAGGCCATGCTTTCATAAACTCCAAGTTCTTAAATATTTCCAATATTAGGGTTACTTGCACAAGAATTCGTAATCTTATTTAGATTGGTAGACCTTATACATATTTTTGCTCTGTGATGTGGGATAAGTAAACAGGTGCTCATTATGAAATGAATTTATCGAACTGGCTTGAATGGATCAATCACATAAAAATTACTTTCTTGTCAAGCAATGAGATTCATCATGGTAGTGGTGCACATTAATCCTAGACTTAAGGTTAGCAAGATGTAAGCATAAATATATTTGTTTTTAATCTTCTAAATTTGTAATTATATGTTGATTGATAAGCTTCGGAATTGAGTCTTTTGTTTCTCTGAGTGACCTTTATCGATATTACATGTAAGTTCTTCTGTTGACACAGCAAAAGTAAAAAAGCCATCCAGTAATATGCAACATGTCAAGGAGAACTCGGCCCCTGCTGCTCAGCCATCACTGCTCTTCAAGGATCCCGAGAAATTTGTGGAAGAGATTCTAGATAAAACATCTTCTCTATTGCTCTCAGAGGTGAGGAAACTCCATCTTTAAGATCTTTCATGATGTTTATATTTGTGGATTAGGATTCACAGTGATTATATGCAGATTACGGAGGCAAATGTTAAGCAACAAGGGGAACAGCTTGGGACTGCCTTGGTAAACAGTTTAAGAAAACGCCTTAGCTCGGATTTGAAGAACCTCGCTGTTAGTATTTCATTGTCTTACAGATTTTTAGAATTTGTTCTTAATTCCCTTTGATTTCAAATTATAGATATATTCAATGGTAACAAGTATGTGTTTTTTGCAGACAATTTACAAGAACACGGCATATACAGAAGGGTTTTATGCCGGTACTCACCATCAACCTAAGCGCAGTTGAATTGTTGAACATGACTTAACTACAACCTTGGGAATAGAATTTCCTGTCGGTCTACTGAGTTGAATTATAGATGAGTTTTTTAGGACTGTCCTTGGTTTATTAAGCAAAGGATTTCTGGAGTTGCGGCGACATTGTTGTACTTGTTAACATGACATTGCTCCTTGAGGAATTCACGGAAAGGTTCAAGTTACATATTCGCCTGAGCACAGTAATTTTAAATCGATGGAATTATTTCTCTGCTCTGTTTGAAACAGAAACGAAGGTCGGTGTAATATTATTATATGTAAATACATTATATTCATTTATACACTAATTTAAGAGTAGTATTATATGCATAATTAGTTCTGAAATCGGACATGGTTTGAATTTAATTAAAATCTGTTCTAACCATGTTAGAACAAGTTAAAGCAGATTGAGGAGGAAAGACTAGACAGGGGGCAAAAATATCTTTCTTTGTTTTTTTAACCAAAAAGGGAGAAATAATAAATACATTATTGATTTAATTTTTCTCAACTGTTAAAAAATTTCTCCACCAGCAAAAATTTATTTTTTGACAAAAAAAAAAAAGAGAAATAATCAAATATTACCGATTTAGTTTTTGCTAACCGCCGAGTAATTTTCTATGCTCTAATTTCCAGTTCTCCTCCCCAACCCAAATCGAAACACAGAGAGTTGGTGAGGCGACTATTAAAGTGTAAAAGTAAATTAGCGAGTCGAAAGTGGAGAACGCAGGAAAAAAGTGATAATATTTCCCGGAATTGGATAAAAACTCCGAAGGAATAAATCGGGGAAGACAAACAGGATGTCGGATCCCTACGAGAAGGCAAAGGGGGGCCGTCTGACCTTCAAGGGAGGGGCTTTGGCCACTCGGAAATCCATTGACAAGAAGCATAAGAAACACTCTAAGAAACTCAAGGACAAGGACGTCGATAACCTCGACGGCTCCGACGCATCTCAGCCGTCCGCCGATGCACCATCCGACGCTGGGGCCGCGGGGGAGACCTACACCATCGATGCAGCGAAACGCTTGAACTACGGCCAGCTCTTCCCCGTAGAGGCAAAGAAGTTCGGTTACGATCCCAAGTCCACCTTGAAAACCGTCGAGGACGCCCTCGACGATCGCGTTAAGAAAAAAGCCGACCGCTACTGTAAATAATTCCACCTCTCGCTTTCTATTTTCTCTATTTTCCCCCTTTTGGCTATTAGGTTCTCTAGGCTTATGTTATATCCGCAGTTGGATGTTGTTATATCAAAGTAATTTGAAATTAGCAGTAACTCAAACATTTTTATTGATGCTGATTCTAGTAGTGCTAGTAATTTCTCTTATTGTTTGTATGTACATCAATTTCTTTTATTCTGACACAACAATGGCAGTATCTACTTTTTTCCTTTGACCAACGTAGAGAAGTAAGCTTGATTTTCACGGCCTGTTTGCATCTCTTGCTTGTTGCGTGTGTTTACTCGGAGCAGAGCTTTATAGGAGTGCGTTGTAGTAATTTTAGATGCCAGAAAGCTATCTTAATTTGAAGAGCCTGCACCAAGATCAGGTTTTGATTTCTGTTAATTTGCATGCCAGTTAAGAACCTTTTAAATAGTGAATTGACTTGTGATCATGCCAACAAAATTAAGCAGATAGATCGGTGTTAGGGGAGCAACTTCTTGGATACACATAACATATGAAGGTTCAGTTGAGCGAAGTAAGGAATGATTGATAGGAGATGAAACTAAGAACAGATGAAACATGAGATGAGAAGAAAATCTTTCCACTATTATTTTGGTATAGAGTAGATTAAAAAAGTGAGAAGAAAGACAAAAATTCAAATTCTCCTAAACTGGGAGGATTTTGATATGTAAGAAGAGAGAGGAAAACTGTAATCTTCTCAATTTCCTTGACTAAACCTTTTCTCTGATCCCAATTGGAGGAAGGAAATTGCTTTCAACCCATTTTTTTCTCTCCTCCCCCTTTCTCCTCCATCAATCACAGCCTAGGATCATAGTCTTTTCCCAACTTTTATCTGTTGTGTTACATTGTCCCTGTTGAGGGTTTTTTCTGCCCATAGTAACCTGATAATGCGAATCCCGCTATCGCCCAAAACGCATTTGCTTGTGGATTCGATTTAGTAGAGCGTGACATGTCAATTATACAGTCCGTAGGTTCACATGGTATTGATATTTAATAAGTTAGTGAACGAAAACATCTTTAACCTTCTTTATGTAATTTTCACAGGATTATAACATAGAATTATGAGCAAACTTAAGAAGGTTGGAATAGGGGGTGAAATGATACTTTGAGATACCAAAAAACTACTCTGGCTGTATACGACTTCTTCTCCTTCATTCCTTGCAGAGTAGTTTAGACATTTAGAAATTTTAACCACAAACTCCATATAAGATTTCTGCATTGGAAGGACTAAAGAATATGACAACCATGCCCACGTGATTGAACTTCTGGAAAAGTAAAGAGGGATTCAGTGTAAAGATGAGGTGCATGATGAAAATCACGGGAGACTTATGAACTAATCCATTAACCATATGATTATAGCATGCATAAAGAATTGAATAAAAAAATCCATCAGATAAGCAAGTTTCATCTCTAAGTATTTGCTATTTTATGTTTATGTCTAATTAAGGCATGAGATATGCTATAGCACACACCCTATCGTACATATATAACCATGCGGTGCATTTTTCTTATCAGATACTTTACCATTTAAACATTCTATCCCCTCTCTGTCTGACCCCATCATTTCCCCAAACCTTCTTGTTGACTTTGTTGACTTTATACCTGCCCTTGCTTTTCCCAATTCTGCTATGCACATTTTAAAGATGTTTGATGTAATTTCCTTCTCTTAATTACTAGACTAATCTTGACGGGAATTTTAATTATAAATTAATATTTGAATCATCTTTCTTCTAATTCTAATTCTAATCCCCGCTTAGGGAAGTACAGTACTAATATTTCCTGTACATTTCAGTTAGAGATTAGATGTAAGTTTTCTATTTTGGACTGGTAAATACCCATTAATTAGTTGTTGAATTTCACTCATTAGAACGAAAGCATAAAACGAGACTATCGATACCTGTTTGCCGCATATCAAACAGAACTTAAACTCTGGTTACCTTGAGCTTGGGAAGCTCCAGTATCTTCACCTTGTGGGTTAACTTGTCTGTTCCTTGCACGAAATGGCCAGAGATTAGCTGCCAACTGCCTCAACCTTAAGCATCTTCTGCTCATGCCCTCTTCATGGGGTTCCACGGTATCCTGCAACTCTAAGCGGCATACAGGGCAAGAATTGTGAAGCCTTAGCCAAGGGACAATGCAGTCAGTATGGTATACGTGTTTACAAGGCAACTCTTTTGCCTCTCCACCAACCTTAAACTCCTCCTTGCAAACTGGACATTCTTGACTGTTGTTCAAGTGCTCTTGGGTTACTTTCACTGTCGGTATTGCATCAATTAGAGAGTTGGGTGCGGGTGGTGGGCCTGGCCGATCATTCTCTGTTAATTCCTCAATTAATTCATTAAGTCGTGGTCCAAAGAAATAGTCCCTTAGATTGACACCCGGAGGTAGGACACCTTGTGGCTGCCAAATGGATTCAGCAGTTCCTCTAGAATCGAGAGGTCTGACTATAATCCATGTTCTAGGACGAGGCAGCACATCTGTTTCTGGCTCATGATTAGTACTGGCATCAGTACTTCGACTGCGACGTCTATGGCGTCGGGGTCTAGTAGTTTCTGTAGCAGGGTCTACTAAGATTCGCTGCACTGTTTCGGTTTCAGTCTCTGTACGGTTTCTATGCCGAGGCTGAGTTTCAGCTGCGGGGTCGCCAAATGTTTGCTGCCCGTTTTCAGTTTCATTATCAATATGGTTTTGGTGCCTAAACCAAGAACGACGGCCAGGCTGAGGTTGTCGACCATCAACACCATGATTATATCTCCTTATGGGTGGATCAAGTAAAAGGGAGAGGGCCTCGAGTAAGCGGGCTTCCGGAGAAGGGTCGAAAGCAGTGAAATCAACAACCAATCTGGGCCTTGGTATCTCCATCTCTGTAACAAACTGGCTGAAGCAGCGAGGACAAATTATCTCTGATGGATTAGTGGTGGCAATTCTTACTGGTCGATGACATTGGTAACACCAGTAAGACCGGTAAGCCCTGTTTGCATCTTGGCTAGTGTCGATGTTGGTTGCTCTAGGAGGGCTCAGAGACATGGGTGTTTTGGTTGGTTTAAGGTGTTTATTTGTCGTGGAGAGGAATTCAAGTGAGATGAAGCAAGCAAATCAAACTTGGCATAGACTTATATATACATGTATTGAGATGTTGAGCAAGGTATATAGTATATTTGGGTTGATGGGTTTCATGAAGAAATTCTCTAGTTTTTTTCTTTCCTATATTTCCGTCCGGGTAGATTCTAGTTTTCCTTTTCAAGCTCTCTGCCCCCACAATTTTCGTCACAATGACGGAAGGGATGAGTGATGTTTAATGCAATCTGGTAATGGTACGGTTGATTTTCGAACAAGGAATGTCAGCGTTTTCAGTGACGAAAGAGCCCAAGTTTTGTCTCCCGGACAGGGCCGGCTCATTCTCTCATGAACTGGGCTTGTAATTTATGTGAGAGACAAAAGCTAACAAATTTTCTCTTCTTATGCAGACATATATATTCAGCCGAGGAAGATATCTACATCTATGACATTATCTTGTACTAATATACAATACTTATCATCAATGTCGTTTGCATAGTTTAGAAAACCATCAAGAAGGAAAAATAATTCCTTTGCCTTGCCTTAAAAGTGTTACATTACTGATTATCTCTAACCACAAACCTCTCAAGCATTTATCTCTGTGCATCTGACTTATTTCTGCCCAACATTCATCGGTATTATGTTATTATTCTTGAGCTGACATCCAAGATTGAAAGTGTTAGATCAAATTGAATATGATTCATTGCATTCAACGCGAGCCACTTCTTCAGAGGTGGATTAAGAACGAACCAAGGATAAGACACTGTATTTTTGGTGTGCAGCCGCCTGGACCAAGAAAATGTTTGTTGAGTTAAATACTCAAGAACACACAGTACAATCTTTTGGTTCCCCACCGTCAGGGTCGATTGACCAAGTCCAACGTTTACGCAAAATGGAAAGAGGAAAAGATTAAAAATAAATTCAAATGAACAAAAAGAAAAGAAGTAAGAAGGATTCCACAATAACATGAAGAACAAAATTTTATCTTGTTATAAATAAGATTTGCACTTGTGTTGAATTTATTTAAAAAGCCAAAATTCAATTGAATTCTATAAAATAATATGATTTTAAACCCGGAACATTTATTTCTCATAAATTTTATTGTTTTAATTCACGATTTCAACTCAAGCATTATCCAAATACTTTCAGGAATGAGTAAGTATAAACTTAAAACTAATTAATTACATAGAGAGAAAATAGTACGAATAAAAGGAGAAATTATAATAATGCTTATATATATGTACACCCACTTACACATAAAAGGAATACTTAGAGCTAATAATTAAAATAAAATAATAATAAATATAATTTTTATTTATTTATTTCATAATATAAAAAATACCTTTAAATATATTAAAATAAATAATTTAATGTGAGAATATATAATAATAATTTATTTATTTATTGTGATAATTTAATATAATATTTAATAGGTATTTAAAAAATAATAATTTAAATACAAAAATAAAATTTGAATATAATTACATTTTTATGTGTTTATTTTTAGTTTTTCACATATTATAAAATTATACATTATATAAGTTACTAATCACTGTTTTTTTCCTCACATTTTATTCATTCGATAGATCTTTTACCAAAAACTTATATATATATATATATATTTACTCTCGTATAATTTTATTTGTATAATAATATAGTTTAAATTAGTAGTTTGTACGTGCTTAATTCACTATTTTACATAAAATAATTTATATATTAAGTTGATAATAATAATTATTATAATTTCTGAACTTATCAAAAAAATTATAAATTTTTCATAACAAATGTTCGATAAGAAAATTACTGAAATATGTACTAAGATTATTACAAAATATTAAACTTCGAAATATGTAACTGACAAATTATGTCTTGGGATTCTCTCAAAATGATGTATTATATTTAATTGAAAATTAAACAAGTATATATAAATGTACAAAAGCGATAATAAATTAATATTTATAGAAAAACAAAAAATATTAATTGAGAATATTTAATATAAGAATATTAGTAACTATTATGCAATTGAGAATATATATTTTATTATATAGAAGGATATATTTAATAATTAAAAACGTATTATTCTCGTATATAAATAAAAATAAATTTTAAAACATATTAAATAACACACGACTCATTATAATGACAGCTGGATAAATATAAACTTCCGGTCAAAAGTCAAACTCTGCTTTCGGGGGAGCGTCTCGATCAGACTATATATATATATATTGAGATCTCTTCATTATCTTCGTTCTTTTTAAACGCTTATTCTCTTTCATGTTCTCTCTTCTTCCACCGCCATGCCGCCTCTCTGTTTTTCCTTTTTCTTTTCTCTTTCGAAGCAGACTGCCTCACAAAGAATTTAAACCCAACACGACGAAGACGAAGAATATTTTCAACTATCATCGACAATATATTCTCTCCGCGAGACTGCCTATCGTGGTATCTCTTTATCCGGAAAACAGTATCGGCGTTCATGTACTCAACGTCACTCTCTCCTCTGCTGATTGCACAAAATTGCCTGAAAATCCTCGACCTGTTCTTTCAAAAGCGCAGATTCTCTGATACGCAGACACGATCCATTCCCCGTGTTGCGTCCAGAATCCTATTTTCAGACATTGGTAAGACTATCCAGTTCTTTCAAGGAGTAGTAGTCTTGTTGGTTCTGATCTTGCTCGGTTCTTTTCTTTGTGTCTTGAGTTTCAGTTGCCTGAGTGGAAAAAGTTTCAAGGAAATTTTTGATTTGACTATAAGTTATGGGTTTCCAGAGAAATTAAAGCGCCGATGATGTTTAGAAGGGTTGGCTTCTCCATATGACCTGCAAGGTATCTATCTCCTTTGTTCTCTTTTTCTTTTCATCTCCTACTTTGAATTTCTCCAAATCTCAGGAATAGTGTCTGATTTGGTTCTTTCGTATGCTGTTATTATTCCTCCCTTTCTCTCTCCCGCATCGGCTATTTCATTTTAATTCCTTTCATATATTTTCTTGATTAAGACCGCACGTACCAGATCTTTAATCTTTTTTTCTTTCTTTTCAAATTTATCATTGTCTTGTTTTGTTTACCTTTGGCATAACATATTTATCTCCTTTTTTTATCTATCTCGTTTTCTATTGGAGGTCATCAACTTTGAGTTGCTCCACATCTCAAGAACAGTCTCTGATTTGGATATATAATATGTTGTTACCACTTCTCGCTTTCTCCTTCCTGCGTTGACTGTTTCGCTATAATTCCTCTCATATCTTTTCCTGGTCAAGACTGCAGGTACATGGACCTTGAATCTATATTTTTATTTTTTTCAAATTTATCAATTTTTTGTTTTGTTTTTGTATTGAGATGGAATTTTTTGTTGAATCGTAATGTATCTACCTCCAAAAATCCCTTAAGTACGCTTTATTTCCTCTGTTGACTTTTTTTTTAATTCATTTCATATATTTTCTTGAACAACTCTGCAGGTACTTTTTCTTTTTTTTTTTCATATATTATTTTCTCTTTAAGATTAAAACATCAAATTACCATTCTATCATAATTCAACGTTAAGACTATACATTTCTTGAGCTAAGCCGGAAAAAACATTCAGATAGGTGCACTAACAGCCTCATTCTCTTTCTTTTTTGTGTTTGCTGTCATGTATTTTTTCCTTCAAAGTTTCTATACCATATTCCGTGCTTGTACCCATACCACATTTTGTAGGTATAAACCATGGTTTGAATTATCCTATTAGTTATTATAATATAACTTTTGACTGTTGTATTTGAATTGGTACGACAATATTAATTTTTAATATAAAGTTATTAATTGATAGTGTTGTCCCTTAAAATGTTTGATATATGATTTAAGAATGATAGAGAAGGACTTGATTTCTAATATTCAAGTTGAACTTTTGCTGATCAGGTTAGGGGCCTTCTGAGATCTATCCTTTTGCTACTTTTTCCCAAAGATCGATAATGATTTAATTCCAATGAGATCCAGCGTTACAATGTGTGTATGGCCATATGGCACTTGGGGAGAGGTCATATTTGGCAGTACATGCCTGATTGGTTGCGTTGAAAGAATGAGAGTGAGATGTGTGGAAGTAATGTGAGATGAGAAAAATTATTTGTTAGAATTAACAAGATCGAAGTTTGTAATTTACATGTTTGACCTTTGCCATGGCGGGTGTGCTCACATGGTAGGTCAAAAAGTACAATAAAATTCACATTCTTTTGGTTTTGGGGAGATGGGGAGACGGCACGAGATATTAATAGATTATTTTGGCCCGGCTCTCCCTATCTCTCATTTGTCTGCTTGTGTACCTTTTTCTCTAATCTCTTGTATTTATTTTCTAAACAGCAATATAAATTATATATGCGTTTTAACTCGAGCGCAGAATGCATACATAGATAACGTCTCATCAAGAAGTACATTGGGCATCATGGCATTAGCTGGAAAGGGAACATATATCCTAGAGTTTATTTATTTATTTTTTCAATAAACAAGTTGTAAAAACATCTTAATATATAACAATTTGCCTTATTCCTTAAAGCAATTGTTGTTCTGAAGACTCGGAGCAAGTTTCATGATTATCAACCCTACTTTTATTAGTCTTACTAAATGCTTAAGTTTTATAATTTGTCAACTGTCCGTGATAGCTAACGTTCTTGGACCTCTTGGATAATTAATTATCAATTTTTGGTTGAGCAATATAATCTTGGTGCAGGTTAGGATCTTTCAATTAACAAATTGTTTTTAGGATGTGTCGCTCTTTAATACCTATCACGTTTTTGTATATTTACATCACAAGTATTGAAGGTTGGGTATTCAATGACATTTTGCAGCTTGCTGTCTCAGCCATTATAAGGTTTGTATATCTTTGTGCAAGCTGTTATTGTGAGTTTTTTTCTTCTCCATTCAAATTTATCATTATTTTCCTCTGATGTCATTGACCTCAAGTTTCTCCACATTTCAATAAAAATATCTGGTTTGCTTCTTTGTTATGCTATTATTACTCCTTGTTTTCTCTTTCCCATTGATTGTTTCATCTTGATCCATTTCATCTATTTTGTTGATCAAGAACATGGATTCGTGAATCTTAAATCTCTTTTTTCTTTTTAAATATATCATATCTATCTCTCTTTTTGTGTAGTAGTTTGTCGAATCCTGACATTTCTCTCTCTCTTTTTGTATTTCTCTTTTCCTATTTGACGTCGTGAACTTCGGGTTGCTTCACATTTTAAGAACTGTTTTTTATTTGGTTCTTTCATATGCTTTTATCACTCCTTGCTTTCTCTTCTCCTATGCTGATTGTTTCATTTGATTCATTTCATAGATTTTCTTGATCCATACTACATTTGAATCTTAAAGCTTTATTTTTCTTTTCAAATGTATCACTATTTTTTTTTTGTATCATTGAGATGGAATTGTTCGTCGAGTCCTAACATTTTTATTTCTAAAAGTTCTCTTAACTATGTTTTTATTCCCCACAACATTCACTTGAATTTTGTGAACTGGATCTAACACCCAATACGCCGCTGTAACTGCCCTCGCTTTGTCTTTTATGTGTTGCCCATTTTGTTTTGATTCATTTTATATATTTTCTTGATCAATTCTGCCGGTATTTTTTCTTTTTTTTCCTCATATTCTTTTCTCATTAAAACTAAAACAGCAAATAAGCATTCTATCAGAATTCAAGATTAAGACCATAAATTTCTTGAGTTAAGCCAGAAGAGAAATTCAGATAATTGTACTAACAGCCTTTTTCTCTTTCTCTTTTCTGTTTGCTGCCATGTATTTTTTCTTTCAAGTTTTTTATATCATATTCTGTGCTTGTACCCATACCACATTTTGTAGCTACCATGTTTTTGATAAACCATGGTTTGAATTATCCTATTAATTATTATAATGTAGCTTCTGACTGTTGAATTTGAATTGTTACAACAATATTGATTTTTAGTACATAGCTATTAATTGTAGTATAGTTCCTGAAAAAGATGGATATATGATTTAAAAATGATAGAGAAGGACTTGATTTACTTTTGCTGATCAAGTTAGGGACCTTCTGAGGTCTATCCTATTTTTTCTGTTTCCCAAGGATCAGTGACAATTTAATTCCAATGAGATCCAGTGTTATAGTGTGTGTATGGTCATGTGGCGTTGGGGGAAAGGTCATATGTGGCAGTACATACCTGATTAGTTGTGTTGAAAGAATTAGAGTGAGATGTGTGGGAACAATGTGAGATGTGAATAAATATTGTTGTTAGAATTGATAAGTTCGAAGGTTGTAATTTACATGTCTGACCTTTTCCATGGCAGTTGCTCACATGGCAGGTCAAAAGGTGCAATAAAAATTTTGGTCTTTTTTGTTTTGAGGGATAGATAGATGGTACGGGATATTAATATATTATTTTGGCCCAGCTTTCCCTATCCCTCATTTGTCTATCTGTGTACCTCTTTCTCTTTGTTGTCTCTTATATTTATTTTCTAACCAGTGTTATAAATTATATATGCATTTTAACTCAAGTGAAGAATGCATACATTTTTTTTAAAATAAAAAGTAATGTGTATATTATCAAAGTACCAAAAAAGGGGATATTAATCTGTAAGTAATTTACAAAGTAGTTAGTATGTCAATGATATTCCCAAAATTTTCGTCCCGTACAATATCATGACCCAGCAAACTAGACTTAAAATAGTTAATCCACCTATCTCTTAATTTATACAAATATAGTGTCTCATCAAGAAGTGCATTGGGCATCGTAACATTAGCCAGAAAGGGAAATTGTATCCTAGAATTTATTTATTTATTTTTTTAATAAGCAAGTTGTAAAAGCAACTTAATATGTAGCAATTTGCCTAATACCTTAAAGCTGTTCTGAAGACTCAAAGTTAGTTTCATAATTATTAGCCCTATTTTTAGCAGTCTTATAAATGCTTAAATTTCATAATTAGTATATATAGCTTAAAAGCAATTTGCAAACCAACTATCAGTCAATTCACATCTGAAAAAAGATATTTGCTAACTGCCCATGATAGCTAACGTTCTTGGATCTATGGGGTAACCCATTATCAATCTTTAAGTTTTTGCAGTTTATGATCTTTCAGCTAGCAAATTGTTTTTAGGAGGTGTCGCTCTTTAATACTTATATCGTTTTTGTATATTTGCATTACAAGTATTGGAGGATTGGGTATTCAACGATATTTTTCAGCTTGCTACCTCAGCTACTATAAGGTTTGCATATCTTTGTGCAATTTGTTATTATGAGTTTTTTTTTTTCAAATTTATCATTATCGCTGATTCATAATCTGTTTATCTTCCTTTTTTCTGTTTTTCTTTTCTTCTCTGATGTCATTGACCTCAAGTTTCTCTACATCTCAAGAACAACATATGG
Organism: Carica papaya; assembly: GCF_000150535.2. The sequence continues at coordinate 322,662 of NW_019014656.1, read as the reverse complement.
TTTTGTTCTTTGTTATATTGTTATTACTCCTCACTTTCTCTTTGCCATTGGTTTTTTCATTTTGATTCATTTCATGTATTTTGGTGATCAAGGACACACAATATTTTTTAGATAAAATAGTAGAAAGATGTATTAAAGTATAGGCATCAAGGGGGTGCTGCCCATTTACATCAAGGACACAGATATTGAGTCTTGGATCTGTTTTTTCTTTTCAAATTTATTATTTTCTTGTTTTATTTTTTCTTGCATTGTATAATAGTTTGTCGAATCCTAATGTGTCTATCTATTTTTTTTGTTTTTTTTTTCCTATTTGATGTCATCAACTTCAGGTCGCTTCGCATTGCAAGAACAGTTTTTGATTCAGTTCTTTCATATGCTTTTATCACTCCTTGCTTTCTCTTCTCCTGCGTTGACTATTTCATTTTAATTCATTTCATATACTTGATCCATACCACAGGTGCGTGAATCTTAAATCTTTAATTTTCTTTTCAAATGTATCAGTGTTTTCTTTTTGTATCATTTAGATGGAATTGTTCATTGAGTCCTAATGTTTCTATTTCCAACAATCCTTTTAACTATGTTTTTATTGCCCACAGCACTCACTTGAATTTTGTTTACTATATCTAACGCCCAATATGCTGCTGTAACTGGTGTGGCTTTGTCTTTCTATGTGTTGTTTGCTTTGTTTTGATTTGTTTCAAATATTTTCTTGATCAACTCTGCAGGTACTTTTTCTTTTTTTCCTTTCATAGATGCTTTTCCCTTTAAAATTAAAACATCAACCAAGCATTCTATCAGAATTCAAGGTTAAGACTTTAAATTTCTAGAGCTAAGCCAGAAGAGAAATTCATATTAGTGTACCAACAACCTTTTTCCCTTTTTTTTTTTTTGTGTTTGCTGTCTCGTATTTTTTCTTTTAAGTTGCTATTTCATATTCAGAGCTTGTACCCATACCATATTTTGTAGGTAACCTGTTTTTGGTAAACTATGGTTTGAGTTATTGTGTTAGTTTTTTATTGTTATATTTGAATTGTGCACCGCAACATTGATTTTCAGTTTATAGTGATTAGTTGATTGTGTAGTCAAATGTTAGATATATGATTTAAGAATGGTAGAGAAGGACTTGATTTCTGAATATTCAAGTTGAACTGTTGTTGTTCAAGTTAGGGACCTTCCAAAGTTTATCATTTTGCTACTGTTTTCCAAGAAATAAGAACGATTCAATTCCAATGAGATCTAGTGTTATAGTGCGTATATGGTCATATGGCGCTGTGAAAGCTGATATATTGCAGTACATGCTTGATTGATTATGTTGGAGGAATGAGAGTGAGATATCTGGAAACAATGTGAGATGAGAAAAAATATTTGTTGTTAAAATTGACAAGATTGAAGGTTGTAATCACTTCTCTGGTACCCGGTTTCCTTTAAGCTTTAGTCAATGATATATAATCTTCTGGGCATTCATTAGGTTATCACTGGGTCTGTTAAAGATGAATTTCTTGCTTGGGGAGGGATTAGAACGAAACATAGATGTCACAGATTTATCCCACTATCCATTATTTAGGTGATTTGGAATGAAATGAAAAAAAGGGTAGATGAATGCCCTATCAAGGATAGATGACTTCATTTTTTGGTTCTACTATTCTTGGTCGTTACCTGGATAGTTTAGAAGATTTTGGATGTATTATAGATACACTTATACATCTGTAATTTTTTTTTTTCTCGTCCCCTTGGCACCCATACCTTAATACAATTTACTCACTTTTATTTCATAAAAAATGATTGAAGGTTGTAGTTTACATGTCTGACTGCTATAGCGGGTGCACTCGCATGGCCCGGCTTTTCCTATCTGTCTGTTTATTTTTTTCTCTTTTCTATAAACATTTTCTGACCAGTTATATAAATTCGATATGTGTAGCTCATGAGGAGAATGAAAACAAAGATAGTGTCTCATCAAGAAGCGCATTGGGCACCGTAATATTAGCTGGAAAGGGAAAATATATCCTAAAGTTTATTTATTTATCTTTTCAAAGCAAGTTGTATATGGTTTAGTAATTATGAGTCATTTTTATTAGTCCTATTAAATGCTTAAATTTTTTAATTAGTATATATAGTTTAAAAGCAATTTGCAGACCAACTATCAGTTGTTTCACATCCAGAAAAAGAAATTTGCCAACTGTTCATGTAGCCAACATTCTTGGACCTATTGAATAACTAATTATCAATATTTGATTAAGCAATCTATTCTGGTGCAGTTTATGATCTTTTAGTTAACAAATTGTCTTTAGGAGGTATCACTTTTTAACACCTGTCATTTTTGTATATTTGCATTACAAGTATTAAAGGTTGGGTATTCAACGACATTTTGCTGGTTGCTACCTCAATCATTATAAGGTTTGCATATCTTTGTGCATTGTGTTATCGTGAGTTTTTTTTTTTTTTTTAAATTTATTGTTATTTTATATCTTTAACATGAAATTGTTCGTCGAATCCTAGTCTATTTATTTCCCTTCTCTCGTTTTCTTTTCTTCTTCGATGTCATCGACTTCAAGTTTCTTTACATTTCAAGAACAATATCTGGTTTGGTTCTTTGTTATGCTGTTATTGTTCCTCATTTTTTCTTTGACATTTTGAATTTCTTTATTTTTTTAAATTTATCAGTCTTGTTTCATTTTTTCTTGTATTATAGAGTAGTTTGTCGAATCCTAACGTATCTATCTCTCTTTTTGTGTTTCTCTTTTCCTATACGATGTCGTCAACTATGGGTTGTTTCACATTGCAAGAACAGTTGTTTATTTGGTTCTTTCACACACTTTTATAACCCCTCAAGTTCTCCTCCTGCATTGACTTTTTCATTTTTGCTTGTCTCATATATTTTCTTGATCCATACTATAGGTATGTGAATCTTAAATCTTTATTTTTATTTTCAAATGTATCATTATTTTTTTTATTTTGTATCATTAAGATGGAATTGCTTGTTTAGCTCTAACGTTTCTATTCCCAGAGATCCTCTTAATATATATATTTTTTTCACAACACACTTGAATTTAATATATCATTTTGGCTTGGCTCTCCCTATCTCCCATTTGTTGCTGAGTACATTTTTCTCTTTTCTATCTCTTATATTTATTTTCTAGCCAATGGTATAGTTATATGTGCGTTTTAGCTCAAGAAAAGAATGCAGTCAGATATCTCATAAAGAAGTGCATTGGGCAGCGTAGTATTGGCCAGAAAGGGAAACTATATCCTAGAGTTTATTTATTTATTTTTTCAATAAACAAGTTGTAAAAGCAACTTAATATATAGCAATTGGCCTGATATCTTACAGCTGTTTTGAAGACTCGAAACAAGTGTATCAACCCTTTTTTATTAGTCTTATTAAATGCTAAAATTTTATAATTAGTATATTTAGCGTAAAAGCAATTTGCATACCAACTATGAGTCAGTTCGCGTTCAAAAAAAGAAACTTGCCAACTGTTTGAGATAGCTAGCGTCCTTGGATCTATTAGATAACTAATTAGCAATCTTTGGTTCACCAATCTAATTTTGGTGCAGTTTAAGGTCCTTCAGTTAACAAATTGTCTTTGGGAAGTATCACTCTTTAATACCTATGCCTCTTTTGTATATTTGCATTACAAGTATTGAAGGCTGGGTATTCAACGAAATTTTGCAGTTTGCTATCTCAGCCATTATATGGTGTGCGAATCTTTTTGCATTGTGTTATTCTGATTTTTTTTTTTTTTTATCAATTTATCGTTATTTTGTATCATTAACATGGAATTGTTCGTCAAATCCTATCTATTTATCTCTCCTTTTCTCTTTTTCTTTTCCTCTCCGATGTTGTTGACCTCAAGTCTCTCTACATCTCAAGAACAATATCTGTTTTGGTTTTTTGTTGTGCTCTTATTACTCCTTGTTTTCTCTTTGCCATTGCTTGTTTTATTTTGATCCCTTTTCATGTATTTTGTTGATCGGAAACACAGATTCGTGAGTCTTGAATATCTCTTTTTCTTTTCAAATTTATCATTGTCTCGTTTCTAACATATCTATCAATCTTTTTGTGTTTCTCTTTTTCTGTTTGATGTCGTCAACTTCAGGTCGCTTCACATCACCATAAAAGATTTTTATTCGATTCTTTCATACATTTTTACTACTCCTTGCTTTCTCTTCTCTTGCGTTGATTGTTTTATTTTGATTCGTTTCATATATTTTCTTGATTCATTTTTTTTAAATAAAAAGTGCTAATATATTTTCTTGATTCATACCACGTGTGTGAATCTTAAATCTTTATTTTTCTTTTCAAATGTACCTCTGTTCTTTTATTTTGTGTCATTGAGATGGAATTGTTCACTGAGTCCTAACGTCTTTAGTTCCAAAAATCCTCTTAAATATGTTTTTATTTCCCACAACATTCACTTGAATTTTGTGAACTAGATCTAACGTCTAATATGTTGCTGTAACTACTCTCGCTTTGTCTTTCATGTGTTGGCTATTTTATTTTGATTCGTTTCATATATTTTCTTGATCAAGTCTGCATGTTCATATTCTTGTTTTTTTCTTTTACATATTCTCTCTTTAAAATTAAAACATCAAATAGGCATTCTATCGGAATTTAAGGTTAAGACTTCAAATTTCTAGAGTTAAGCCAGATGAAAATCTTTCTCTTACTTTTTTGTGTTTGCTGTCATGTATTTTTCCTTTATATTTTTATGTCATATTCCCTGCTTGTACCCATACCACGTTTTGCAGGTACCATGTTTTTGGTAAACCATGGTTTGAATTATCCTGTTAGTTATTACATTTTAGTTTTTAACTGTTGTATTTGAATTGCACACAACAATATTGATTTTCAGTATATAGCTATTAATTGATTGTGTAGTCCCTAGAAATATTTGATATATGATTTAAGAATGATAGAGAAGGACTTGATTTCTGAATATTCAAGTTGAATTTATCTCATCGGTTGCTATGTGGGATTCTGTTGGATAGCTGTCCCTATTGGTCTTATTGATTAGTGGTTATCTTCTAGAAGATACATATTTTACTTGGCCTACGAATGACAGGTTCTTGGATAATTCCTTGATATTATTTGTTGATATATCGTGTTATTGTGCATCAACTAGTGACTATACTACATATATGTGAAACCCATTTATTTGACTATATTAAGCCTGCGAAAAAACAAATTAACATTATCAATAGATTTAGAGTTACTGATATGAGGAAGATTCGGTATTATTAAGTGACATTTTGTTGAAACATATTAATGCTCTTCCTAGAGTTGCTGCCACTACTATTCAATTCTTTCTGCATTTATAAGCTCATTTATATATGTAGAATTACAATAGTAAAAATATTATGAATGCATAGTAGAGTAATTTACTGATCAAATATAATAGTATCTTATCTTATTCATGTCTTAATATTTTATCCTATAAATATATGTCTAACAAGTGCATGCTCGCTCTTTCTATAGGTGCTTGTTTGTATGAGGAAAACAAGTTTAGGAAGTATTAGGATCTGAACAAATCAAGTTAAGAAAGACTTTAATCTCAAAATCATCATGAGAAAGGTAGTATGGTTTTAAATCAGGACTTCCCCAAACTTTTCCTTTCGCGACCCCTTTTGAAGTATGCTTAATTATGCTCTAATGGAGTCAGCTGCTGTATTGGACAGATGACAATTGCTTCTCTCCGTTAGGACAGTTTAATTATTCCTTATTTTCTGTATTGTGTTGTTTTTAGACATCTTGTTCTATTGCATATAATGGAGCATCTTGCAATGAAAGATTGTTTTTAGGCAAGTTGAAGGATAAGAGATAAGTGGTGAGTTAATATTACGAAGTCAAGAATAATTTAAACAGGGAGGAGTTGAAAAGATTTTAGATTTTGATTGATGTATCAGACCTTTGCATCCTAGTAGCAGATGCTTGGCTGGTCAAAAAGTCTGTTAAAGCTTGCACTTTCACGGAAAAATTCGAAATTAAATTGATGTACTTCTTAGAGTTTGGTGGTGAGTACTATGACTGTCATCCTAGTCTACACTGATAGCAAATTAGTTATAGTGTTTACATTTCATTGATATGATGTTTGGGAAGATTTATTTTTTTCATTGCATTGGTTTTTTATGGGGGCATTCTTCACTTGTTTTTGTAGATTTTTAGGATCCATGTTTGTTGTATATTTTGAGTAAATCCATTGGTCTAAGCACAATGTAACAATGTTGAAGCCTCTATTTATATAGCTCTTCCTAGATCCTATACTTCTCTGTTGCAACAAAGAAAACCAAATCCATTGCTCCAGCTAAATCCCTCTGAGCCTCTGAGATCTTTTCTTAGAGATCCGATAACTTAATATCTTGTTGATAATTCCTCTATTGAAACCCTCTCATCACTAGATCAAATCTTACTCTTTGTTTCTTCTTTCCATGCAACATTTTTTACTAAAGAGCTTCTATTTTGTTTTTGCTTGCTGATTTTCAAGCATGTGAACGGTGGATTTAGTTTTAAACGTTCTATCCAAGAAAAGAAATAGAAAAGCACATAAGAAAAATAAGGTTTGACTCTTTTGCTTGTAAATCATGGTTACATAAGATAAACGCAGCAACTAATACCAAGTCTTACAATACTACAACTTTTGTTTTACATGCCTAACAGATTTCTTTGGTTAGATTGATGTACATTTCCAATAAACATGTTGTGGACTTTATCTTGGGACAAATACATGTGGCAATTCGAGTAGTTAGGCAGGTTCACTGCAACCGCTTTGGCAATGAAGTTGCTTGGCGGTTCATGTATTAGATTATGCTTGTCCTCTTGGACTTACTGATATTTACTTGAAGGTGGTCTATTAAACTGAAGCACATATTTATACTAGTAAGCCTTAGCTTCACCAAAATGAAGTGGAGATCGGGATGAGCTTTTGTCAAAACTAATTTGTTCTAACCAGAATTGAAAAAGTGCATTCTAAACTTTATAAAAACTAGTAGAATTTTTATCCTCTTATTGAGTCAAAGTATGGATTTTCAAATGAATTTCACTTATGTTGTCTTGTTTAATTTTGTATGGATTTTTGTGTACAAACAAGGTATTGCCAAAAATCAGAACTGTTGGTGAAGAAAATTGAGAGAAAAATATTCTTTTTCTTCTGATGATTGATTTACACATATATATATACAAGTCTACTACTTCTAATAACCTAACAAATTGTGGAGAAAATCTAACAAAATTCTGTTGGAACAAATTTGTTGGTAATTTCATTCATTTACAGCACCTAACAGCTGTAACTAACCATTTTTAATCCTAATTTATTTTTCTAATTATTTTATTTGTTACACTTCCTCTCAATCTAATTTACGTATATATTGAGTAAATTTAGATTAAATATTACGTCATTAAAGGTTCTCTTGGAAAGAGTTTTAGTTAGAATATCTGCGATCTTTTAATTGGTTGGAATATGCATTAGAGTTAAAGTCCCATCTTTTAATTTTTCTCTAATGAAATGATAATCAATCTCTACATGTTTGGTTCTATCGTGATGTACTAGATTTTTGGCCATACTAATTGTTGATTGGTTGTCGCACCATACTTTTATAGGCATATTGTTGAGGATTTTTAATCATTCAAGTATTCTCTTCAACCATACACCTTCACAAATACCATGAGCAAGCGCTCTAAATTCAGATTCTGCATTGCTGCGAGACACAACAAACTGTTTCTTGCTTCTCCAAGTAACAATGTTACCCCAAATATAGGTGCAACATCCTGATGTAGATCTTCTGTCATTTGTAGAACTTGCCCAATCTGCATCCGTGTAAATTTCAACACCAATTCTGTCTGTCTTCTGAAAGAATAAACATTGTTCTGGAGTTTTCTTGAGATACCTTAAAATTCGATACACAGCACTCATGTGATATTCAGTTGGCTGATGCATGAACTGACTTAGTGTACTTACTGCAAAACTGATGTCTGGTCTTGTGTGAGCCAAGTAAATAAGTTTCCCAACAAGTCTTTGTATCTCTCTTTGTCAACCATTTTATCACTGATTCTGGATCCAAGTTTGATGACTGAGTCCATAGGGGTGTCAGCAGGTTTGCTTCCTAGCATCCCAGTCTCTTTTAGGAGATTCAAAGTGTACTTTCATTGAGAAACTGAAATTCTCTTTTTTGATCTAGCCACTTCCATACCCATTAAGTACTTTAGTATTCCAAGATTTTTTATTTTAAATTCCTTGGTCATGAATTCTTTTAGTTTATGAATCTCCTCAAGGTGCTCTCCTGTAAGAATGATATTATCAACATAGACAATCAAAATAGCTTTCTTACCTGATAATGCAATGTTTGACGAACAATGTATGGTCGGATTGATATTGTTCATATTTTTTATGTTTTACAGCTCTTGTAAATCTGTCAAACCATGTCCTCGGAGATTGTTTTAGGCCATAGAGTGATTTTTTCAATTTATATACTTTCTGAGAGTTGTCAGTTAATTTGAACCTTGGTGGTATATTCATATACACCTTTTCTTCCAAATCACTATTAAGGAATGCATTCTTTACATCGAATTGACACAGTGGCCAGTCAATGTTAGATGCAAGTGAGAGGAGTACTCGAATATTATTGTGCTTGGAAACTGGTGCAAACGTCTCCTAATAATTTATGCCATATGATTGTGTATAGCGTTTGGCTACCAGGCGGGCCTTAAGCTTGTTCACACTTCCATCTGGATTATATTTGGTTGTAAAAATCCATTTGCATCCCACTTGACGCTTTCCTGGAGGAAGATCAGTTAGTTCCCATGTCTCATTCTTTTCAAGTGTCCTGATCTCATCTAGGATAGCTAACTTCCATTCTGGAATTTTCAAGGCCTCATGTATTGTTCTGGGTTCAGGTGAGCTGTTGTCTAACCTGAACACAAAAGCATGATGTTCCGATAATAATTTGTCCAATGAAACATAATCCTGTATAAAATGTTTGGTGCATGTTCGAGTACTCTTCTTCAAAGCAATAGGAATATCAGAATCAACGGAATCAAGAGTTGGTACAGAGATTACGTTAGCTGGATTAGTGGTGGATTCATGCCATTGCTTGGATGATTCGAGTGTTTTTCCTTTGTTTCTTCTTGTATAGACACATAGCTCACTCATTGCAGGTAATGTGCTTTCTGTAACAAGTTTTGGTTCTGATTTATTTTGTGAGGTTTCGGGTTCAATCTCCAAAGAAGATTTGTCTGGTGATGGATTTTTTGGGTAGAGAGGTGGTACACTCATATCCTACAACTGATATTTCTGAGTGAATGTCTCCCCCTGAATATCAGTGGTGGGATAAAACGGTTGATTCTTAAAAAATGTGACGTCCATGGTATTATAAAATCGGTAGGTTTTCGGAACTAGACATTTGTATTCTTTTTTATTTGTTGAGTACCCAACGAAAATATACTTTATTGCTCTTTGGTTTAATTTTCCATAAAAATGTTTATGAATGTGGATATATGCTAAACAACCAAAGATTTTAAGTGGCAAAGTGTTTAAGATGTGAGAATTATGAAAGATTTTTAAGAGGATAGTGTATGGTGATTGAAATTATAGGATACGGGAGGGCATCCGATTAATCAAATAGGTAGCTGAAAGGACAACCTCTCCCCAAAGATATTTTGGTACATGTGTGGTGAACATGAGAGATCTAGCAACCTCAAGGATATGTCTGTTTTTTCCTTTTGGCTATGTTGTTTTGCTGTGGAGTATGAACACAAGAAGTTTGATGAATAATGTCATGTTCAATAAAGTATTTTTCAAGAGTATTTTCAAAATATTCACAAGTATTGTTGGATTTCAATACTTGGATTGTAGCATGAAATTGGGTTCGAATCATTGTATGGAATTTTTTAAATAGGGACCTCACTTCAAATTTTTCCTTCATGAGAAATACCCAAGTAATTCTTGTAGGGTCATCAATAAAAGATACAAACCACGCAGTTTCAGAAACGTTGGAAACTCTGGAAGGGCCCCAAACATCACTATGAACTAATACAAATGGTTTAGACGGTTTATATCGTAGACTATGGAATGAACTTCGAGTATGTTTAGAAAATTAGTAAACTTCACACTGTAATGAAACTGGATCTTTTCTTTTTAATAGTAGTGGGAACATCTTTTTCAAGTACATAAAGTTTGGATGTCCTAGTTTATAGTGCTACAATATAATATCATGATCATTATTTTTGGAAATAGGAATAGAGTTTTCACATACTGCATTGTGAGCTTGCCTTTTATAAGTGTTGACTTAAAGCAAATATAATTCCGAGCTCATCCTAGCACTACCAATCGTTCTCTCCGAGTCAAAATCCTGAAAATTACACATATTAGAAACAAATTTCGCAGTACATTTCAAATCTTCGGATAGCTTGCTAACAGACAATAAATTACAATCCAAATTTGGAGATAAATTTACAAAGCCTATTCCTACCACTTTTGAGAGAGAACCATCTGCAATTCTAATTGAAATATTTTATTGACATCTTCTGTAATTTTGAAACATTGAGAAATCGCCAATCATATGATCAGATGCTCTAGAATCTATCACCCACACGTGTCCTTTTTCTAAAAGAACAGATAAATCATGAATATTACTTTTGTATGCCACAGAGGCACTGACTGGGTGAAATTTTTTGAACAAGATTTGTTGGAGGGCTTCCAATTGTTCAGGGATAAATGGGTCTTTTCCCATCTCATCATAAATTATTTCCTCAGCCATCATGTGATTTCCTTGAAGCTTGCTGGAGGTCTCTGCTTTCGACATTTTTCACTCACCCAAAGGTGATTTCTAGTCACTTGGCTTGCCGTGAAGCTTCCAGCAACGTCCCCGAGTGTGCCCTAGCTTCTGACAGTGGTCACACCCGGGCCTTGTCTTCTTCGTTCGACTGTCAATCGCTCGGGTTGTAAGAGCTGAAGGATTTTCAATTGAGTGAGGTTGGTCATTCTCTCCTATCATGATCTTTCGACGACTCTCCTAGCGTCGAAACTCAGAAAACACTTCTTGAAGACTCGACAAAGGTTTGGTGCTCAGAACATGTTCCCCAATTGCGTCGAGATTTTTGTTTAACCCTAGCAAAAATTTGAAGACTCGCTTTTCTTCCACAAAGGCTTTAAAGTTTTTCGCGTTCTTGGGGCAATTCCAGTGACGCTCCTTGAAGGCGTCCATCTGCTACCAATTTTGACTAAGGATACTATAATACTGGGTGACACTGAGTTCTCCTTGCTGAAGGTCATGAAGAGTTGACTCGATTTTGAATATTGCAAAAGTATTTTGCTTGCTGGAGTAGAGTTCCTATGCTGCCTTCCAGATTTCGTGAGCGGTTTTGTAGAGAAGGAAATTCTCTCCGATTTCAGGAGTCATTGAGGTAATGAGCCAGGACATGACCACACTGTCTTCGATCTCCTAGGTTTGTGCATTTGCATCGGACGCTTGAGAGGCATGAGCTCACCAGTGAGGTGCCCATAATGTCTCCTTCCGCGGATGAAGAGACGAAAAAACGACGACCATTGAAGGAAGTTGCTGCCATCGAGTTTATGTCCTGTGATACAGGATGATGGTAGTTTACTCACAGCTATAGTTGTTGCTGTGTGATGATAAAAACCAGAGGAAACTTCTGGTGGAGATGATGAAAGCTCATCCGAGGCCATTTCTGATTACAACTCAGTAGGGTTTGATTTATTCTTGGATCAGGTATGACTCTAATACCATGAAGAAAATTGAGAGAAAAATATTCTTCATCTGATGATGAATGATTTACACATATATATACAAGTATACTACTCCTAACAAACTAACAAATTCTAGAAAAAATCTAACAAAATTTTGTTTCCAATAAGGAATTTGTTGGTGATTCCCTCCATTTACAGCACATAACAGTTGTAAATAACCATTTTTAATATTAATTTATTTTTCTAATTATTTTATTTTCTACAATTGTCAGAACAGTTTGCTAAAAATAAAGTAGAACATTTTTCGAAAACACCAAAAAATGAATTCCTATTTTGTCAAAATTTGAATTTATCATTTAGTTCATTTTGAATCATTAACATGAAATTGTTAGTTGAATGTTAACGTATCTATCTCCTCTTTCTCTTTCTCTTTTCAACTTTAATGGTATCAACTTTGAGTTTCTTCACATCTCAAAAAAAGTAGTTGATATTTGTTCTTCTATATGCTGTTAAAGTAGGTATTTGAATATTTTTCTTTTCTTTTTAAATTCATCATTATTTTGCTTTAATTGAGATAGAATTATTCGTTGAATCCTAAACGTATCTATGTCCATTTTTTCCTTTTCTCTTTTCCACTATGATGTCATCAACTTCAAGTTTTTCCTCATCTTAAGAAGATCATTTTGGTTGATCCATGAATTGGAGAAAAGCTGTTTTAATTGCCACCTACCTTATCAACCGATCATCATCTCGGGTTATGGAAGTTCTTGCCTCATTTTCTCGTGAGGTATGAGTTTTCAATAACCTTATTTTTCAAGTCTTTGGTTGTGTTGCCTAAAAGAGGGAAACTTGATTCTAAAGCTATTCAGTGTGTTTTTGTTGGATACTCACCCATTCAGAAACGATACAAATGTTATTATTCTACAACTAAAAAATTCTTTGTATTGCCTAATGTAACATTTGTTAAGACATAATCTTCTTTGATAAACCTTATCTTTGAGGGGAGACTATTATGTTGGAAAATAAGAAGGATCTATCCTTTCTTGACCCCTTTTTTGATCTTTCCTTAATGATACACCTATAAAGATACCACCTCTACAATGACTATCCAAACAAAAATCCAATGCCTACAAAGTGAACCTAAATCCTTAAAATGAGCTTAAACTTTAGCCCAAGTTAGACCCATGATTCTCCAAAGTGTATTCAGTAAGGAAGAACCTAGATTCGGTCCAAAACAAGTTTAAAAATTTGAATCTTGTGCTGGAAATGAAGTAAGCTTTGAAAACCCTGTTTGTTATGATATTATCGTTGCTATTGTTCTATAAAGAGAACGAGAAAATGCATTAAACATCTCATTCAGTAAGGAAGAACCTAGATTCGGTCCAAAACAAGTTGAAGAATCTGAATCTAGTCTGGAAATGAAGTAAGCTTGGAGAACCCTATTTGTTATGATATTATGATCGCTATTGCACTTAGAAAGGGAACGAGAAAACGCATTAAACATCTCTTCTATCCTATTGAATTTTCTATCCCTTAAAAAATATTCTCTTATCTCACTAAAATTTTTTTATGAGAGTCTGAATTAGTATTTGTTCCTAGAACACTATTTGAGTTTAAATACAAGCTTGATGGAATGATAGAAAGGCACAAGGCAAGTTGATGGCAAAGGATTGACTGTCAATAAGTATTACTCATTGCAAAGATGAACACGGTATGTATCATACTATATTTAGCTATTAACTTCAATTGGCAATTGCAGTAGTTTAATGTGAAGAATATCTCCTTATGCTAGGAATCAAAGAAGAAATTTACATGAAGATTCCTTCTGAATTTACAAAGGAGTTGGGAACAAAGAGTATGCAAATTAACAAAAATACTGTATGAGCTTAAGTAGTCTCTTCGGATTGGAATACAAACAGAGTCAAAGAGACTATACCTTATTTATTAAGTACTCAAGTCAAGATGAGTCATTGTCCTCTTAGTATATGTAGATGACATAATTTTTATAGAGATAAACGTGAAAATATTTTCTCATAATAGAAGTGACATACTCAAGGTGAGAAATATTCATCTCCCAATAAAAATGTGTCGCATATCTATTAAAGAAAATTAATAAAATAGCATGCAAGTCGACTAGCATACCCATTAGTCCCAATCACAATCCACTATGATAATACGATAGCAATTAATATCAATTACAATTTAGTACAATAGTAACAAAGGAATTAGGAACAAAAAGAGTATGCAAATTAAAAAAGGCATTGTATGGGCTTCAATAGTCTCTTCGAATATAGTTTAGTAGATTTGTAAAGATAATTGGATTACAAAGAGAGTCAGAGAGACTATACCTTATTCATGAAGCACTCAAGTCAAGGTGAGTCATTGCTTTCCTGGTATATGTAGATGACATAATTTTTACAGAGATGAAGATGAAAATATTTTCTCAGAATAGAAGTGGCATGCTCAATGTGAGAAATATTCATTTCCTAATAAAAATGTCACAAATCTGTTAAAGAAAATTAATAAATTAGTATGCAAATCGACTAGCATAGTAAATACTTTTGATAGGAAATTTACTTTTGTATATTGTATTTTTTTTGAAAAGTATCTAATAATTTGATGAAGTAATAAACAGAATATTGCATTTCGGTTTAGTTCAAAATTAGAGTTCAGAGTTATGGCCCTAGAGGTTTATAAGCTTCTATGGTTGAAGATATTTTAGAAGGGAATAGATTTATAATTAGTATCAATCAAAATCTAGTACAATAATAACGTAATAAAGCACTTTTGGGTATTGTACCTTTCTTGAAGATTATCTAATAACTTGATAAAATAATAAACAGAATATGGTAGTTCAATTTAATGCAAAATCAAAGTTCATCGTTATGGCCCGAGAGGTTTATGAGCTTCTATGGTTGAAGATAATTTTAGAAGGGAATAGATTTATAAGATATTACAATAATAAGATAGCAATTAGTATCAATCACAATTTTATACAATAGTAATAGAATAAAGCACATTTAAATAGATAGGTATTTTATCAAATAAAAATTAAATAGTGGGTTAATATTACTCTATATATGTCAACAACTTCACAACTTGTCGATGTTTTGACTTAGGATTAAGCAATTATATATTTTAGACTATTATTGTTAAGATGGGAATAAATAATGTTTATTCACAAACTTTAGAGAGAGTGTTACGAAGTGCAAATTAGGGCTCCAGTAGGGTAAGGGGTATATTGATACTATATCTGTAATCTTTGTAATTAATATTTTTTTTCTTTTATTATTATTATTCATTTGTATATACAAAGTCTTAATATTTAATGAAAATATATATCAGTTTATTCTTCCACAGTTTTGTCATAATTCATACTAAATGCACTGTCTCTTGCTTGGATTTGCCAAAGAATTGATGTGCATGTCTGTAGGGTTGACTATTTTTATTTGTAAATTACCTACTCTCTGTGTATGTTTATGCATTACATCCTGCTATTAACTTGCGCAGGCGGAACGTGGTTAAATTGTATGTTATACTAAAACCACTAAAATAAAAAATCATACTGTAAAGATATTTATTTCTAATCTGGAATTTGTATTTCATTGTTTTTAAGAGAAACAGCAAAGTTAGTCCAAGGAATTTTATCAAGTTGCTGTTTGTTGTGAGAAGATCAAAAGAAAAGGAGAATAACGTGACATGGTCAATTTATCATAAAGAAAAAAAAAATGACTTGATATTTTTAAATCTTTCAGTGTAATGTGATAAAAAATAAAAATAAAAATTAAACTGAGGGAATTATAAAACACATATAAAAACAAAAATATATAAATAAATAAAAGAAGCTGTACTTATTCATAAATGTAAATTAATAACTATTGTAATTAGAATTTTTTACAATTTTTTATTTAAATTGATATAGCTGCTAATATAAAAAATAAAGTAATGTATGTTTTCTCTATGTTCTTTTTAATGTAGTTTTGTGGTATTCTTCTCTCTTAATTCAATTGTTGCAAGATACTTATTTCCATATATCAGATGCGTGCAACGCATAAGAATATGTACACATGAAATACAAAATAAATACGTGCATATTACACACACACATATATATACAGAGTTAGAGAATGGTTAAATGATAATATGATTAATTTGCATGCACGGAGATAATTGCTATATTGTTTCAATGCAAGGAAAAAAATTATTCTCACCAAAAACTTAATTACTTAAAATTCACATTAACAAGTACTGTTTATATATATATATATATAAAATTAAATCACCAAATAGATTATAGTTTAGGGGCATAATAATTGCCATCATAATTCAATTCCTAGGGAAATTAAATGGGTTTAGGAGAATAACATGACATCATCAATTGATTATTTTTTAATCTTTCGTTATTGATTTGTTAAACCGAGAAAAGACAAAAATTATATGAATATATAAATAAAAAGAAAATAAGGTTTAATTATTTATAAATGCAAATTAATAACTATAATTAACTGTAACCATCAAAGTAGTTCACCTACGTAAATTAGTTGTATTTCTTAATTAATGTTAAACCGACCCCCCACCACACTTCTCGTTCACAAACTTAATGCTCAATGATTATGTAGCTGACTGCTCCAAATTATTTATTTATCATTCAATTTGCAATTTGAAAATATTAATTTATTAATATATTATTGCTACGAACATAAAATATATATATATTTTTACTCGTGTATACCTACCTTATTTATATTTTTCAGAAAAATAAAAAAGAATAATATAACATATATATATATATATATATAATCATGTTTCTTCGCGGGAGAAACTAAAAGAAGCTTCTATTATTGAAAACGTAATGAGTGATAATCCTATCCAACCTCATAAATATTGTTGATTCATTCAATCATCTTTATTGACTTTGATTCATTCAATCAGACGGTTGTGGATTAAATTTTGTAATTGACTCCCTTATCCCTACTTCAATTTCATTAAAGCCTGTCTGTGTTAAAGAGTTCAAAGGTCTGGGGTTCACAATACCAGCGAAGAACAAGTCATTGCAGAGCATGTGAGCTTCACATAATATAAATTTTCTATATTTTTAAATCTAAAATAATGTCACAGTTTTAAGTAGATAACTCATTTAATTAATTATATAATTCATTTTAACAAAAGCCATTAATTACATTTAATTTAAAAACGTAAAAATAATTACAAAAATATTAAGAAGTAACCAACGCGTACTAAAATATACATTAACATTATATTATCAATTCTATAATGCTGATTACTTCCAAAATGTATTTCTTAGTCAAAACTAGTTTTAAAATCAAAGATTCCTTGTTTTTTTTTTAATAATAATCCTGATTATTTAGAGAATTAATTGATGTTTAGTTTGTAATTAAAATTAAGTGGGTTTTTGAGGTTGCAGAAAGTCAAAACAGAGATTTGCGATGACGTCGTAACCTGGGAATTAAAAAGAGACTTGTCAATTGTGTGGATGGATTTTCATAAACTAAAAATCAAACAGTAATTACATCAAGTCATTAGAAAGTCAACAAAGGAGACTGGATTGGGTGACTAAACTACCCATAAAAAAAAAAAAAATAAGTACATAAAAACACTTACATAATAAGTATTGTCATGTATATACAAACATTAGTTCGTGCATGATTTTTAAATATTTAATATATAGTTTTTATTATTTAATTTTATCGTTATAATATATTAATAAGTTACATTAATGTAAAAATGGGTATGATGGTTGATTACGTTAGAAGCAACTGCAAAAGATAGAAGCTGAATATTTGTAAGAGTTGCCATAATTGGATGCCTTGCACCGTATGTATGTATATTGTGTATGGTATGGTAAGGTAATAATGTACTTTTTAATAAAATATTAAAATTAACATTATTATATCTTTATTTTTTTGGCAACCTGTCTATTTTTTATGCGTCATAATGTTTTTGGACCAATCCATTTTTGTCACGCATTAAGTTATATACATATTTTAGTTTTGGACGCATCTTCTCCATTAATTACCTCTCCATTTTATAATCCTATTTATACAACAAACAAGGCCCGAGATTTGCAGTATCCTACACCTATTCTAGCTTCTACATATTAGCTATGCCTTGCATAGGCCCCTATATATATAGATATTTATACACAATACTCTTTTAAACCATTTATGCTTCTTAATTTATGGGTGAGCAAATCTAACATTAGTCTATATAAGATTGATTTTAGAATGAGATAATCCATAAAAAATATATATATATATATATAATATTTTAAAAAATTTTGAAATTCACCCTTTCATTATTTTTTTTTGTTTTAAATATATTTTGAATTTTTAAATTTTTTAATAAATTTTTATTATTAATAATATATTTAATACTGTTAAATAGATATTTATTTAACAAATTACGTATTAAAAATTAGATTTTAAAAATATTAACAGTATTTATGATACTGTAAATAATATATTAGTAATGATATAATCAATGATATAATAATATTTTTAAAACTTGATAAATGATGTTAGATACAATGTTAATAATAATGATATATTCGAACAAAATATAAAATAATATGCTGTATTTGAAATTAAAAATAATTTTGAATTTTTATAATATATTATCCCATTTCAGAATTCTATTTTAATTTTCAAATATACTTAGAATTATGTTTAAAATTTTACTTGAATTTAAGTAGTTTTAATGAGATTATATGTGCTTTTAGATAAATAATTAATTGAATTTAAGTGGTTTAATGGGATTATAAATGCTTATATATGCAGAAACGTCTACCTGCTGACTTGGAATAAGATTAGGATAAAATCAAATCTCTATATTTATAAATTACATTTTTTTTAAATAATAATTTATTTTTATATTAAATAGTTAAATTAAAAATTAATTTTCTATCTTATAGTCTTTTTTTTTGTTTATTTTGAAACAACAAAAAAAAAAAACTTTTTAAAAAATTAAATTGGAAAACACTCATAATTGTCTGCATATCTTTACATAAATCTAATTAATTATATAAATGTAATATATTAGGCATTAACTTTTGAGACGTCACGTTTACTGTATATTTGTATATAGTATATGTTTGTCGTGCTTAATATTACATAGTCTGTGTGTGTGTGTATATATATACATACAAAAAGAATTAATATATAAAAATTATTAGAAAATAAACAAGGCAGGATTGTTATAATTACAATTATTATTATTTTGTTTAGGAAATTTAATTAATTAAAAAATAAGAAGAAAGAATAAATAAATAAATAAATAATACAGTATTGGATTGAGGACACACGGAAGGGGACAAAGACAGCGGGAGATGCAACACCATAATGAATAATGAATGAATACGCGACCCAGACATGCCTCTTCCTCTGTCTTTATAATATTCTTCCACATTATAAAAACCCACTTCGTATATATATCCATCAATTTATTTTTAAATTTAATTCTTTTTTAAAAAAATTATATATTTTGAAATAATTATAGTAGAAATCATATAATAACATCTATATTTATAGCCTTGAGGGGGGATACTTTTTTTACCACTGACATATATGTGTGTGTATATATATATATATATATATATATATATATATATATATAATGGGAGGAACATGCTACAAGACATTACATGCACAAACGAGAACACCCTTCATAATGATCTTTCCAGTCTCCATCTCTTCCAAGAAATATATATATATATATATATATATAATTGATATTGTCTCCCATCTGAATTATTAAATGAAATTAGACTTCCACGTTGCGAATCAAACAAAGGATTAATTTGTATAACTTGCACATAACCCAAAGAAATACTAGTTTCTTTCTTGGACACCAACTTTTTCTGAATTGCATGTGGAGTGGTTACAAGTCTAAAGCTACATGTATACATATACATATACATATACATATACATATACATACACATATATGTGAGATTTGAATCTGGGTCCTTGCTCATTTCATCCCCAAAAAAGAAATTAATTTTTGTTTAAAAAAAGATGGATGAGAACAGAATCTGTGGATCCTACACGAAAAAGAATAAAATGGTTTTTCTCACCAACATACCACTTCCTCATGTGCTTCAATGCCAACGCTATCCAACGTGAACAAGAGACTTCCTCACATGCTCCCTCTTGCTTTCTTCTTCTTCTTAATTAATCACAATTACCAAATTAATTTATGAATCTTACTTTGGATCTAACCACTTCTAATCTCCTCACATCTTTTTCTCAAAAAATATATATATATATATATGAATTCAGGAAATTCTGTGGTATGGACATGGATGGATGTTCTTTGCTGGAGACAAGCTTCGACATCTACATACCTGAATCAAGAAAGATGAGACACCAATTTTCTTACCATACTACTAGCAAATTTTATCTCTGAATTTGTCAGAGCTGCAGATAGTTTAATAGGGACGTGAAATTTCATTCGAGTTTTTCCTCTTTGATTTGATTTGATTCGATTTCGTGATGTCAGTCTTCTTTACTATGTCTTTCAAATAAGGATTTCATGTACCACACAGTATAACCAATCTGAAAACTCACCTTGCATTGATATATATCTGAGTTTTCTCTCTTTTTTTTTCTTTTTTTTTTTTTTACTTATGTACAAGTTACAGTATGTGATCAAAGGGAATCTCAAAGACTTTCTTCTTCAACCTCCGGTGAGCTTTTTGCTCACCAGGGTGACTCACTTCTTTCCAAATTACTTAAATTTACACTTCAAACCAAAACCTAATTCCTCACTCTTACACCTCTCCATCACAAAATTTACCATCCATCTGGTTCTGAACAGCTTTTACTGCAGCAACTCTTGCCGCTGTCGCGGCCCTGTTTGCACCCATCACTGCCTTGCTAACCTGCTCCTCGACTCCTGGTAGATTGATGGCATTCTCTGCAGTTCTCCTAGCAGCCTGCATTTCGAATCCACTTAACCTAAATAAGGGTACAATTCGGATATGCCCAAATAATGTCGGTACAGATACAGAACCACATAGACTTTACCTGAACTGCTCGAAGGACTGCATCGGTGAGAGGAGGTAGATGGGTTTTGAGGCTGCCTGCATCCCATTCACCGCATCTCGCCTCACCATTGCGGAATGTATACATGCCGAATCCTTGCTTACGACCCTCATGCCACGAGCCCTCATAAGAGTGGCCATTAGCAAAGTGATAGACACCAAACCCATGGATCTTGTCCCCAAAATACTCTCCAGCATATCTATCTCCATTTCTACCCCAAAAGAAAAATCAAACTTAAACATCAATTATTAGGTTCCTTTATGAAGGAACAATTTTTTTTACCTAACCCAAAAACTATTATATTATACACACCGCCTGTGTCCTAATTCAAAAGATAAAGGAAGAATGTGTGAAGTAAAGCAGGAATCAAATAGATAAAATAATGAAAGTATAGATTCATCAGATACGACCATAATGCAATAGAACTGATTGCACCTTATGAAATTCAAGAACCCATTTCTCATTATGTCTTTGAAATTAATGGAGGGAGGCCTGGCCTATTCATCACGAATTCTTGTAAAATTCAAGAAAAGCTGGATAAATTGAGTTTCAAGAAACCATTAACATAAAGCAAACCATAGAATTCTTATGTATAAATGAGTATTCCAGCGACTGATTTCAAAGAAACAACAATATTTATTATTGGATTAACAATGAACAGTTGAGAAATAGTAGATACCACTTCAAACAATCAATTAAATCAAACATTCAATCCAATAGAAAAGAAGATATTTTCGTCGACCAAAAAACTCCATAAAAACCACGATTTTTTAAAGAATACAAGAAGACTTGAAATAAGAAGCTGGCTAATCGCAGCTGGTTATCAACCAAGAACAACCCAAAAGCAGAATTCGATCATGTGGAGTAACAGGAGAAAACAAAAGACGGATAAGCCGAAAGTTCAAAGAAACCAAACAAAAGTTCCCGTCAGAAAATTCAGCTGTAGGTTACTAATCCCCATCAGCAAAAAACAGTAATTCACATAAGAAACCAATCAAATCACGAGATAATGCGCGAGATTCAGAGTTCTAACTCCAAAGCAATGCGTAAAGAAAGAGCATCGAACTTTAGAGAAATATACCTGAAATGGTAACATCCAAGTCCATGCTTAACACCGCACTTGAATTCCCCAATATAGCAGCTCCCGTCAGCGCAAGTCTGCACACCAACTCCGTGGCTCTGTCCATTGCACCACTCGCCAGCATAAGAATCCCCTGTGTAAAACCTATAAACTCCATACCCATGTCTCAATCCTTGCCTATACTGACCTCTATATCTACTACCTCTGGCCCAACTCTCTATTCCATAACCATCATACCTGCCATCTATCCAGTCTCCTTCATACCTCCCATTCACATAGTAATTGTAAACCCCACTCCCATTAGATTTCCCCTTGTGAAACTCTCCTTCGTAGAAATCGCCATTGCTATAAAACTCTACTCCTTCTCTCACTATTCTCTTTTCTTTCCTGGTTTTATGGGTTGGTTTCGATTCCCCGATGAACCATTGAACGGGTTTTGACTGTTTTTTCGAGGAAAACCCCAATCTTTTCGTGCTTTCTTCCCATAGTTGCTTGATCGTTGTCACGGTTTGATTAATCAGCTTCTTGTTCTTGGAAGCAAAGAAAAGGGTAACGGCAACGAAAATCAGGGCCAACAGGAGATTCTCTGATGTGGGTATCTCTTCTCTTCTCAAGTAAAAGAAGAAAAAGAAGAAAGAAAAGAAAGTGAAGAAGGAAAGCGAAGCCACGGCAAGAACCCGGGTTGAACCGGGTCGATCCTGTACGGACGGTAGACCCAGACCTATTAGGGGGCTTCCTTTTCTGCTTCTCTTCTTTCTCTTCCAAGTTGTGCTCCTGTTGCTGTGGATATTGGTTTTGCTGTTTCATAAGGTCACACTCTGTGACGGAGGCGAGGCTGTGAATGGAGGATCGGACGGTGGAGGACGAACGGAGAAGGGAGGACTGTGTTCTCGTGAGCTTGGACTGGCTCTTCTGGCCGTCCATTTCTATTACAGAGAAGCGCTAAAGAGAGATTTGTGGGTCCCAACAACTCTCCACGCCGTCTGATCTTTTCACCTTAGTGGGCCCTCCTGTACCGCGAGATTCTAATCACCACCGTAGTTCTCGAGGCCGCCGGCGACATCTCAGGCGGCGCACTTTTACCGGCAACTACCACTGCCCAAGTTAGCACCTTCCCTTCAATAAAAAATCGGAAAGTGTCTCTCTTTCCTTCTCTCTGTTCTTCGGGCTTTTAGAGAGAGAAACTGAAAGTGAAAATTGAGTGATCTTAGAGAGAGAAAGACAGGGAGAGAGCCTCTGAGAGAGAGAGGGAGAGAGTAAATCTGGAGATTTGGACCGGGTTTTGATTATTTATGGTGTAATAGGCGAGGGAGTTAGATTCAATCTATACCGTAGGATGGAGATTGGACGAATTTATAGCCGTTGGATTCAATTTTGGTACTTCCAAGTCTTGACGGGAGGATTAAGATATGGTCGTCGGATCCAGATTCGTCCCTTTTTAGCTTTACTGTTGCAGCCGGCACGTGCCACCTTCATCTATTATATAACTCATAAACACGTTCATCACTGTCTTCTCTCTTTTATCTTTTTAAGAACCGTAAAATCACATCCGGAACTCGCTCTCACCACCGTTGATCTTGGTACCATCTCGGACAAAAAGAGTGGTCCACGTATTCAACGGTTTTGAGTGGGGTGTTCGATTTGTTGCATTGCAAATAACTTATACGGCACTAAATTACGTCAGGCCTTCTGGCAATCGTGAAAGCAAATGGGTAAAAAAGTCAAAGAATCGGACGGGTGGGATTCATGGGAGCGTGATTTTTTTCTTCACTGATTTGGATTGGAGGGGTTTTTGATGGGTGTCAAGTGGTGGATGGATTCTCAAAGGTAATTATCAGTAGACCGACGGTTGTGATGTGAGAAAGTGAGAAGACAGAACGAAAGAGATAAAATTAATTAATTGGAGATGGCGTAAATTTCAATAGTTTCAGGGATTAGTTACTAATTAGTCGGAATTAGTATTATTATTATTTTTTTAGATATATATAAAAATAATTTAACCATATCCTGTTGAATTATGCCGAGGGTTAAGATTCTCACAGTTAATTATTGAATTATTCATTTTTAATAACAATTTATTTTATAAAGTTTTGTGAAGTCATTCTATAAAAAACTAAACCAACGAAATAATTTTTTCTTAAAAACCATCGTAATTACTTACTTAATAGTTTTTAAATTAACTTTCTATATGCTAGTTCTAAAAATGCATTTCATAAATAAAAATAAGATACCATCTTCAAATAAATTTCATATATGTAAAGTTAATTTGTCTTGTAGTTTAAAAATATTTTTTCTTTTTACTAAATAGGCACGGAAGAGGAGACTTTTTCTTTTCAAGGGGGTCAATGGGGATGTCCGTGTTGAGCAAAATTTTACTTTATAAAGACCAAAAAAAGGTAACTAGCATTCCTTTAATAAATTAAAATACCACAATACATATAGAATTATAATTGGTTTAAAACATATATTTAACAATTTAGCATTAAATTACTTAAATACCCCTAAAACAGATGGAGTACAGCTAGAATCAAACTAAGGAGTATCAAGGAGGGGAAGGGCTTTTGAACCTTCGCTTCCCTCCCTCCCCTTTTCACTTTTCCTACCAATTTTTTGGGTTTATTAATTTAATAATTTTTTAATATCAATAATTTATTAATTTAAATTCCAAACAATGTAAACTAAAATAAATAAATTAAAAATAGTAGATAACTAAAATAGTATATAACTCTTGATATTACTTAAAAAAAATTACTTGTTAATTTAAAAAATTAATAATATATTTTACAACTAACAACTATTTAATACAGATTAAAAATATTTTGTTAAATTTAAAAAACAGATTGATATATAATTTAAATATTAGTATTTTATAAAATTATTGAGTTCGTAGTCCGAATTTCAAATTTATTTAAAAAAAAAAAATTATCTGTACATTTAGGTGTTAAACATTAATAAATTCATGTTATGTGTGTTCATACGTTGATAATATAATATAAGCATCTTTCTTGTAACGCGCAATATTCATCTTAACGGTTAAACATAATAGATTTATGAGTTCGTACAATGTATAAATTGTTTGTATATTATTTAATCTTATAAATATAAAGAAAACATTTTGCTTTACATCATGCATACTATAATTATAAAGGGGTGGCTTTTTATTATTATTATTTTTTTTTATACAATAAGGTCAGAAGAGTAACAATTTTTTTCATGTGTTGAATTGAAAAGTTTTTTAAAAAAGGAGGGAAAAATAAACAAGAAAAGTAGACTGTTGGTGAATGATTAATTATATAGCTTTGCTTACCCAATACTCACATCTTTAGGTACATTGAACATTGTTTACTGGTCAAACTATTTCAAAAAAGTAAGCTTTTATGTTTTCTATCAGCAATGGCAGACACACCCAGCAGAGATAAATTATATATACATATATTATATAAACTCATAATTTAATTAAATGGATTAATCAATTAACTATATAATTAATGTCACATACACACACGTAAAAGCAAAAAAAAAAAAAATGACTGACCGATGTCTACTCCCTATCTGAATAAACAAATCATGTTGGTCTGCGTAATTTTCAAGTTTTAATACTTAAAAAACCTGATCTGCTACTTTCTTGGACTCTTCTGAATTAGAATATGCTAATTATTATTATTATTATTATTTTGTGACAACTGAGAAATTAACGCATCGTTTATTTTCTGTGTGTGTGTATAGATCAAGCGTGGATGTCATGACACGTTATTAGTTCAAATTTTGCAATCCAAATTCCAATATAGAATTCAATGAAGGGACTGCATGCATGTCGACTCCCAAGCATTTGATCTCATCTTTTTGAATTATTTGTTTCGATTAAGGTACAGAGTGTCTGTCAAAAATAGCCGCTGAGCTTTACCTGGTCAAAAGAACTGCAGTACCTTTCTCATTCAACATACATACATGTATGACAATATTAGGGTTAGTAATAAAAGTCGGCAGAGCTTAAGATTCAGCGTTGAAGGTGAACGTCTAAAATTGCAGAATGGATTGAATTGACAGGCACCGGGGTTTGTCCGAAAGAAACAGCTTAAATTATCACATAACACAATCATCCATTTAAATCAGCTTCTTATTTTTTTATAGGCCACACACACACACACACACACATATATATATATATATATGTATATATAAAAGCAAAAATATAATGCAGACCCATAATGCACAGATGAACTAAAGACTTGTATTTATAATTGTTTTGACAGATTTTTAACTTGCTCATTAATTATTT
Source organism: Carica papaya (assembly GCF_000150535.2). Next base: position 296,541 of record NW_019014656.1, on the reverse strand, counting down.
ACCTAGCTTCTGTTTATAAGCAGCTGTGCAGGCTGCTTTTATAGAGTCGTACGCAGATATAGTAGCATTATCTATTTTATTTTTGAGGAATATATAATAATATATATCTTCACAATAATGCCTCTGTTGACACCCAACCGCCTGTTGTATAGTATTGAAGCAATTAGTGTAGACTCATTTTTTGGAATTATTTTATGCAACACAAAAATAATTATACGGCATGATATGCATTTATGACTTGATAGATTTCATGATTAAAAAGAAAATATCCCTAAAATTTATTACTGATTACATGTGCTCGTGTTCTGAAATAACAACACAATTAGAATGTTAATGATACATAAGGATTACTATCTGGGTGGTTTTAATTTAATTACAACATACACACATATATATATATATACATATATCGTCATGCTTATACGTATCTCTAATTTGAGTTTAATCTTTGATTATCATTATCCTTTGAAGCAAATCTAATTCTAAAGGAAATTAAATTCTGAGATTTCTATTAAAAGTATATATGTTTTTAGAGAGAGATAACATTTGAAGAGTACTCGAATAGATGAGTTGAACCGAAAATATATGAAATTTGAAAATTAATGTAACGACTTTTGGAATTACAAAAAAAAAATTACAAATTGAATGCGGAAGCGAAATAATAACGTTAGACTTTATATTTTTTATACAATAATTCAGAATATCCAATAGAGTTGTAAAAATATATATTTTAAAGAAACAACGAAAAATTAAAGAAATAAATAGAAAACAAACCATTGAACATCCTATTCGCAACTCTCTTGTGGATCAGAATCTGCATATGGATCTTGATTCTCTTGATCTGAAATGATTAATGAAAGAATGAGGTACACTAACCCAGTAAAAATGTCACACTATTCACTGATACAGAAATGAAGGTTGGTAAAAAATATGAAAATAACTAATGGAGTTTTTAATTTAACTAAATTCATTCATCATAAATAAAATCATTTATTGGACACTTACCGTAGCGAAAATTCTAAAACTGACATATAAAAGTAATAACACGACAATATCATAATCTCATATCTAATTAAGTAAGAATAACAATTTTCGCTTTTTATCTTACTACTAGTATCCGTAGGGGTCCATAGAGATGTTTCTATTACGCGTGAACCTTTATTCAACATTGTCAACTAACCAGCTGTCCCCATACCCTGTTCAGTATGAGCGTCAAAAATATCATTCCTTAATACCTCGTCCAATATGAGAGTAAAACGAGTCGTCTCCATACCCGGTCCGGTATGAGCGCCAAAATATCAATTCTTGATACCCCGTCCGGTATGAGGCAACGTTCACGATAGGGTTTTCTATGCACCTGGTCCGTCCACCATCTTTCAGGATATCCAGTAAGGCTATCATTCATTCAATCACTAAATCAAACAATTCTCCGTTTACATTTAATTTTCAATTTCACAATTTAACTGTAAATTACGCAAAATAAGCAATACATGCATCAAGGAAATATAACTGAATCATCTTATCAATTTCAGTGTACTATCATATTTTTAAGAATTGTAAAAATCAATCAATCAGTTAAAACAGAATAAACAGTAATGAATAACCGGTTCTGACTCCATGAGTAACCTGTAATTAATTTTTAAAATTTTCTAAATTAAGCGAAATACTGTATTATTTAATTAGACTTCAATTCTAAAATAAGGAATAAGGTGAGAGATTCTTACTCGAATCGGTGTCCGAAACGCTAAATTATCAGCTGCGCCTATTGGCGGTCGCCGGGCTCCCTAAATTTTCTTTTGGAGATTAAAACACGTTTCAAGTACCTAAAAATACCTCAAAAAACCCAAAATCAGTGTTAAAACCCTTTTCCTACCAATTTTGGAATTCTGGCACGGTGGCACTGCCACTTGCGGCAGTGGCGGTTTGCCTCGGACTGGCTATTTTCGACCGATTTTGACTAGATTTGTATTCATCCTTGCAAGAAAACACGTTAAGGAGTCTCGGTTGGTCGAAAAATAGAAGCTTACAGGTGGCGGGCTTTTCTAGTGCGGCGGCTCCGCCGGCTCACCTTCGTGGTTGAACGTTTTTTTTCGGTCAATTTGTGGAAAAAAAAATATTAAATACAATAGTGAAAAAATCGCATGAAACGGAAATTGGAAAGGGCCTCATCGGAGGCGATTTTTTTATTTTTCTCGCGGCACTGTCGTTGGACTTTACCCGCGATTTCTGGCTCATCGGCCCATCCTTTTACTTCAATTTAGCCATGGGGGTGTTCAAAATAAAATTTCGAGTGAATGAAAATTTTTTTACCTTTTTTTGACAGTTGAAGGTGGTTCCGGCACGACGACGGACGGCGTGCGGCTCCCTTTCCGGCGACTGGTTCTTCTTCTCCAACGGGAATGGTTGGTGGCTAGGGTTAAGGTTTAGTGTGAAGTGAGATATTTATATCTATTTTTCTTTAATTTTTGTCGTTTATCGCGTTTGATCTCGATCGTCCAATCACGTTTAAATAAGAAATGAATCTGAACCATTCATCGCAATTTGATCTGTACCATACAATCGCGCCTGATGAAGGAACTGATCTGAACCGTTCACGCGTGCGGGAACAAATCCGGACCGTTTGATCGCAGGCACGCGGATTATCAGCGTGGTCTCTTGCGTCAGCGTGCCTTACCACACGGCGTGCTCTGGTTCATCGGGACTACTGACTGAACGATCATATGTGACACATTTTATTTAAATTACATTTTAACCCTCAATTTTAATTTTTTTTTAAAAAAAACAACCATAGAATCTAAATGTTCACAACTTTTTTTTAAAATTGTTTTCAATTTCATACTGTAACTATTTTTCTTAATTTTTTACGTTAAATAAAAATTCATAAATTAAAAAAATTATATTTTATACATTAATTTAAAATTTTTAAAATTAATTGCGAGTATTACAATTAAACCAAAACTTGCATAAAATCTGGAGCATGATTCTGTATTAATATACTGTATCAAGAGAGTATCAACCTGTATACAAATGTTTGAAGTTTCGAAGGAAATTTTCCCATGAAAGAAGTGTATACTAGGATGATATTTTTATGAAATCTGTGTTCACAAAAGAAAATTTCAAAATTAAACAATTTTTCTTTATTAAAAAATGAGAAAAATATGGCAGTTTATCCTTAAATTTCCAGAATGCTTCGAGATGATCTTCATGAGAATACAAGGTGAAGGATATCTCCAGAGAGTACAAAAATGCACAACCTTCCTGAGAAACTCCCAGGGCCAAAAACAAATTCCATCAGATAATGAGCACATTATTATAGACACTTACCGTAAGGGCAAGTAGCAACCACCTTCAATAAAATTTCACTACAAGTCCCACAATACATTTACTACATCATTTTCTTCTCAGCTTCTCCTTCATCCTTTCAACTGCAGCCCTCAATGTTCCTTCATCTTTGCAGAAGGTAAATCTCACCAAATTCTTTCCATCTTCCGGGTTCAAGTAAAATACACTTGTCGGAATTGCTACCACCCCAACTTCCTTAATCAGATACTCACAAAAAGCAATGTCATTCTCATGTCCGAAAGGTGTGTGATCTACAACCACAAAGTACGTACCGCTTGATGGGAATACTTTGAAACCTACAGCCTGCAATCCCTCCACCAGTATTGCTTTCTTTGCCATATAGTCCTTCTTCAGCTCATCATAGTATGAGTCCGGGGCCTTAAGAGCTGTTGTAGCTGCCCACTGCATTGGAGTGGAGGTAGCAAAGGTCAGGAAAGAGTGTGCCTGCCGCACTCCCCAAGTCAAGTGTGGAGGAGCAATTGCCCACCCAATCTTCCAACCTGTTAAGGAGAATGTCTTGCCCAAGGAATTCATAGTCACGGTCCTTTCATACATTCCGGGAAGAGAGGCCATAGAAATGTGATCCATTTCAAAAGCCAACTTATCATAGACTTCATCCGTAAAAACTAGTACATCATTGTCAATACAAAGAGATGCAATAATATCAAGTTCCTCCCTTGTGAACATTTTTCCAGTGGGGTTGTGTGGAGTGTTTATGAGAATTGCACGAGTATTCTTCGAGATGGTAGACCTGAGTTCATCAATGGGAATAGCAAAATCTGGAGGGCGCAATGTGATACATTTTATTTTGGCACCAGCCATGGAGAGGGTGGCTTCATAAGAGTCATAAAAAGGAGCAAAAAGGATAACCTCGTCACCGGGATTTATTAGACCCAACATAACTGCAGCAATTGCTTCTGTGCACCCAGATGTAACTGTAACTTCCTTCTCAGGATCAACCACAAGTCCAGTATCTTTCTTGAAGCGTGCAGCAATAGCAGCATTAAATTCAGGAATTCCATGTCCGCGTGCATATTGATTTTTTGAATCCTTAATAGCTTGAATTGCTGCCTCCTTAACAAACTCTGGGCCATCAAAATTGGGGAACCCTTGGCCAAGGTTTATGGCTCTATGTTTGATCGCCAGCATACTCATTTGTGTAAAGATTGTTGTTTTGAACTTTTCCAAGCGCTTTGCCACCTGAAAAAATAATCAGATTATTAGAATAAAACAATAAACAAAAACTACATAACCTGAAAAACTTAAATTATTTAACACAGAAGGGTATTGATGTTGATTGTCAGACTTCTCACTTCAGTTTAGACACTAAACGTCACTTCAGTTAGATGAAGGGTAAGTATAAAACCTAAATAATCCAAAGCAGAGTCCAAAATCATTTTTTACTATGCTTTACTTGCATTTTTTTTAATCACTTCTTCAGCCTATTAATCATTTCCTAAAATCAATTTACCATGTTTACTTTCATTTTTATAAATCCTCAATTTTATATGATTTAACTTTCCATAGAACCAAATAACGTGGGCCAAACACCAAAAACTTGTGAAGTCGAGACATAAAGAATATTCAAGCAAGCATTTCATCCAAGAGAAATGATCACACGTCTATCAGTAGCATCGAGGAAGCAATTATAATAATCCAACAGTTGCAGAATGCAAGATTCTATCAGCAAAAGCCTAGCACTGAGTTTAGCTATTATGGGTCTAGCACAGCCAGGCTTAAATCCATGGAAATACCAAAAAGCCCCTGATTTTCATGGTAAACTGATAAGTGAAAATCTTCATACCAATAACCCGAAGCAAACTTATGGATGTAAGATTCAAAAGGCAAGCATCTACCACTTAACAGAGCTCACAAACTCCTTTCAACCAAACATCCTTTGACCAGATTATGAAACAAACTAAAGGAAATATGGGAAGCCCACAAGGACTAGTGCACCCTCTGAAATATGCTCTTTTTTTTTTTTTTAAGGAAACGAAATATGCTAACTCCCGATATCAACTTCTTGTTTCGGAAAAATTGATGGACTTCCTTTAGCCTCCTTTACCAATTTCATGTTTGTGAAAACCGGCATTTCAAAATTACTAGGCACAACCAATCACTTAATAACAAAAGAAACAAGTATGAATCAATTTAACCTGTTACTAACTGCTAGTTAACCAATGAGTTTTCCTTTAACCAGAGGCAATTTAGAATTTATATGACTAGCTAGCATCAAATTCCTGTAAAATTAGGTGCGAAGTTTTGCATTAAATAGACTACCATCAGAAATACATATATATATATATATATATATATGTATATATATGACGTCTGTTTGTGATTTGAGCAACCTACCACCATAAAACAAACATAAGACGACTAGAACGGACGAAGTCCTAGAGAGAACAATCCCAACATATCTACGTCGGTACCCACACCAATACCTCACTATTAGACTAAAAATCAAAATGCATCGATAAAAACAAATCTCAAAACCCGATTCTAACCTAGAGAAGAGGCAGCAGCGAGGAAAACAAAAAGAATCAAGAATTACCTGTAAAGGCTTTTGGGCAGAGTCGTTTTGAGTAGGAAGGGCATCGTTCTGGGCGGGTACGGTGGATATGGTGGCCATGAGAGATGGATAAGAGGAAGCAACCTTTTGAGTCCTAGCAAAATCACTGTCCTTTTGCAAATGCTTCGTGAATGGTACGAGTTTGGTGGACTTAAAGCTAAACTGTCTAAGCATTTCGGAATTTGTCCAGATACATTGAGCCTGCATGACAAAATGGAATAAAGCAAATAGTTAGGGTTTATTATTACTCAATGGAGTCAAAAAGAAGGCGAAGGCGAAGGCGAAGAACTGAATCTGGCATCGAAATGAAATTAGGCAGAAGGGATACGATTAGTGGGCCCACTTCTAAGCGCATAGTTTCGTGCCGTGCCGTCGATGGGCTGAGCCATGCTTTCATTGAACTTTCTTCTGGCTTCGTATATAAACTTTGATCTACTATATTTATATATTACTAAATTTAATAAACGAGGAGGGTATAAAACGTATCTTAATTTCATTAATTACGTAATTAAGATAATTTTCCTAAATACGTAAATAAAACAATTATTTTATATATTAGTGTATATTATTTTAATTAAAAATTATATGATAAATTATTTTTTTAATTTCAAAAATATCAGCGGGGCGGTTAAACGGAATCGGATCCTCCAAAAGAAGCCCATTAGGCCCAAATACACTTGAAGGCTCTATTCTCTTTCAATATCCCCCCGCCATGTGGTTTTCAACCCAGAGAATGCGTAATTTGTATCTGACTTTCGCGTTAAAATAAATATTTTCTCTATTATAATAACATTAATAATTATTTACCAAAAAATCAACCGTTAATATTATATTATAAAAAAAATAAAAATTTTTAAATTGAAAAATACAAACCCTCTTCTCCAAATAATAAAAATTCATATTATAAAGAATTTTATATAAAATTACTTTAATACGTTTGCACTGCACAACATCTATATATATATGTTTATAGGATACTTGAGTTGCCGCAAAATGCATCATCAAGTGCGTAATCAAATATTTGGGTAATAAAATAAATTTGGATTAAAAAATAATTATAGTAGTTAGCAATAGTGACAACAACAGTGTTAGTTAGTAGAAGTGATAATAACAAATTTTTTATTCTCAACATTTATTTAAAGCTAAAGAAAATTAGTGAGAAAAAAATTCGATTATTTTAATATTTGGTTCAAGTTTTAATTTTATAGAATAAAAATTAAAATAACAAAAATTTGAACGAAATTAGTATTATATAATTTTATATTCATTTTAGATTAGTCATTTTTTAAAAAAATTCTTTTTGACAAATAATATACAAATTTATTAGAAATATAAGCTTAAATATAGAGAATAAAGTCAACTAAAAATAAGGGTATGCATAGGTTCGAAAAAACCTGAGTAAAAGACGTGGATCCTCATTAAAAGGGAACCAAAGGAATTGTGTGTGTGTGTGTGTGTGTGTGTGTATATATATATATATACATCTATGTATTGGGTTATTAAGGGTTTATTAGAAATATACCACAGCATAGACTCTGTGGATGATGAAAACTCAAACCAGATGGAAAACTTAAACCTCTCCGGATGATATTGCTTCTTCAAGTAAAAATCTTCTCGACCCGTCGTATCCAAACAATCTGTTTTATATCCAAGTAAATTAAAGCTCAAGTGCACTACTGTTAACGTACTTATCATATATGAACACTTGAAGGAATTGTGTGTGTGTGTGTGTATACGTGTATCTGTAGGGTTATTTATGGTTTTCAAGAAAATAATGATGTTATCTGATGCAGGTATATGCATGCTCATTTAATCGTACATATATAAGCATAGTTTTCTAACAACGATCATAGAATTTTTTCGAGAGAAAGAAAGTCTTTTCGCCACTCACCCTTTTTGCTTTCTGCTCTGTCTCTAATATACTTTCTTTTTTCTTTTCTTAAACATGTTCATTCTTAGATCTTGTTTAACAAGCTTTTTTGTGCAGAACTGAAGAAAGTTTTGTTTTCGTAAATACAAATCAATCATAATTAATTTTAATTAATCAAATAGCTGATGCAAACAGCTCCTACCCTTTACGCCAATATGCAATAATTGACCAGAGAATTACCAAATAAACTAATAGCAACAGTGTACAGTATGTGTATATATATATGTGTGTGTGTGCGAGAAATAAATAAATTAGTTTGGAATGACGTAGTGCAAAAAGTGGATTGCGATTTACAGGCATATGCTGTGCAGCGAGGGAGGATGCTTTTGGGTGACGAGAACAAATGTCTAAAATAATATTTTAAAAAAATAATAAGGTGGTGGAGAGGGATTCAGAGTGTATTATATGCAATAATATTTTAATTGAATTAATTAAGTTAAGAAATATGAGTTTTTTATTTTTTTTAAAAATGGAAATTTATTATTGTTTTTGAAAAGGTACATTCTTAGGAATAAGAATCTTCCAGAGTCCCTTCGCAACTCTCCTGATTGAGGTTTTTGCTTACACCACAAAGGAGAGGGATATGCTAACCAACCCACCAACTCTCCTTTTGTTACGTAACAGTCGTGTTATTCTTATTTGCATTTTAATTTTTATTAGTATTAATTTAGTATTTATCGTAAAAATAAATTATTATAAAATTTAAAAAAAAAAAAAAAGAGAATAGAAAGTCATATTATCTTAGTATATGATTTAAAATAACATTGTACGTCTTTTTAAATGTAAATATTCAATCAGTGATATGTGATTTTAGATCCGTAATTTAAGTGGGGACCTTACAACATTAATGAAAAACGAAATGCAGATGTTTATTAAACTAGTAATTAAGCAGTGTACGTGTTAAAATAATCCTAAACTCTACAGTTATAATCCATAACAAATGGTTAAATATTATATTTAATTAGTATACAATTATAAGTTATTAAGTCCTCGGGCAGGATGAGATATACTATATTCTGGAAATGAGATTTGGAGATGATTGCTGAACAAGTAGCCAATGTTATTGGAATATTAATTGTAGTATCCATTAAAAAAACTGTAAATAAAAAAATAAAATTGGAGTGAGGATGTAAATGAAAGAATTTTTCAAAATTAGGAGGATTTTAGTTAATTTCAAGGAATTAAATGAAACAAATGAGAAAAAAAGAGGGGTAAAAGTATAAATAAGAGAAAGTGAAATGGGACAAAGGAAATTAGAAAATGGACGGTCCTGATCGAACCGTCTGGGAAGATTGAATGGCTGAGATTTAAAAACAGAACGGATAGCCCAGATCGAGTAAGAAAGATCCGACGATTGGGAAAAATGGGTATAAAAAAGAAAAATTTAGGATTTTTCTTCATGTGAGGATAGCCGAAAAAAAAGAGATAGGAGCGATCAAGGAGAAGGAATAATAGGAGGTCGCGCAGGGAAGCTGAGAGAGAAGAACGAGAGGAAAGGAAGAGAGAGGCCAGAGAAGGAGAAAATGAAGGAGAAAAAAAAAGGAGAGTGACTGAGCTGAAAAGGGAAGAAAGGAGAAGGTCGTGCGGGGAAGCTGAAAGAGAAGAAAGAAGGAAAGGGAAGGAAAGGGGAAGCTGGAAAGAGGAAGGGAAAGGAGAGGAAAAAGGGGAAGGAAAAGAGAATAGAGGAATGGCCGTGTGGGAAAGAGAAGGGGGGAGCAGAGAACGGCAGCCACAAGGGAAAAAAGGGAAGAAGAGAGAGGCAGAGGTGGGAGAACGGTGTAAGTCGAGCCGAAAGAAAGGAAGAGGAAGAGGAAACGACCAAGGCACTGTGCAACGGCGGAGACCGAGGCTGTTTGGGTTTTTCAAGCACCGCACCTAAGATATGTACGTTCCTTTTCTTCTTTCAGTTTGTGCTTTTGATCAAACGAGTGTTCATGTGTGTGTGTGTGTGTGCAGGTTTGGGAGTTAAGAAGTTGCGGGGTGGCCGAGAGGAGGCAATCCCGAGAGGAGGCAATCGAGAGCCAAGCCAAGGCCGAATCGCCCCACACTGAAAAGGTAAAGCTTTTTTCGTATTTTTTGGTGGTTATTGAGTGGCGGTGGAGCAGAGACGATGTCGGATTGGCCACACAAGCTCGGCTAGGCCACCCACTTGTTTGGGAACCGAGGAGGTCTCTTCGGAAATAGGAAAAGTCGACCCATTCGAGAAGCCGAAGTATCTTCCCTAAACGTGGGAACCCGATCCGCCATTTTGGGTTTCGATTTGCCGTTTGGAAAGCTGAAAAGTCTTCCTCATAAAACGAAAAATGCGTTTGCCATTCGAAAAGTTGAAAAGTCTTTCCCAAAAAATGTAAATTCGATTCGCCAAATGGCGGGCCGAAAGGTTTTTTGGGTATGGATCCCAATAGATTATGGTATTTTGTTAGGTGGTCGTTGGAATCCAAAATTTGATTAAATTTATTTTTAGTATTTTGAAGTATTTTTATTAATTATATCGTGTATATAGAAAAATTTAAATATTCAGACAAATACAGAAAGATGCGTAAAAGAGTAAGTATTTCTAAATCTCAACCTGGTTTGATTTTCAAAATGTGCATTCATTTTATTAAATTATCAATTTTGAAATTTGAACGGACATTGACCTAATCTTCAATAAAAAAACAGAATTAAAATTATAATCAGTAAACCTAAATAATTAAAACCCTATAAAGAGACGAAACTAGAAAACAGGTCCAATGGACTGAGAATTATTTGGACTAATGAAATCTAAAATTGAAAAAAAAAACTTTTAATCAAGGAAAAATTGAAAAATATAAAAAAGAAATAAAATAAAAATGTAAAAAAATATAGAAGAGAAAAGAAATAATTGAGGTTAAGAAATGATCATTTAAACAAACTGAGAATTTTTGAATAAGATGGTAAGAGTGAATAGGGTAGAGACCCTAAATATCTTTTCGTTTAGTCTGAATCGAAGAGGAGAGTGTATGTGTGTGGCTAAAGTTCAGCAGGCATGGTGAACCTGCACTTGGATAGAGTCTGAAACCTAATCCATACGTGGATAGACATTCGTGTGAGTGTGAGTCACCAAGCAAACGTACATGCTGTGATCATTGTGTAATTTGTGTGTGTGCTATCCATGCAATGAGGTGATCCATTTTGTCATTCCTCAATGATGACATAACAGCATCGTGCGATGCAACTTAAAAAATGACCTTTCAAGTATATAAGCGATCTTTCGTGGGAATGTGATTATGTTTCGGGATTATGAACGAGATTTGAGTGTATCTGTGATTTTTTATGTGTGTGATTATGTTTTAAAATGACGATTGATATTCGAATGCATTTATGACTTTTGAGAGTATGAAAATATACATTTGAGATTTGTATATGATATTCGAGAGAATTCATTATATCGATCAGGAACATGTGAAATAATGAAAATAAGAGCATGAGTTTTGTACTGAAATATTTTTATTGTTTTTATATGAGTTGAGAGAATGGAAATACGTATTGAATTGATGAAACTCATTAAATTTTACTATGATATTTTTCAGATAAGAATGAAGAGTCATCGCCGTTATCAGACAAGTAGAACATTTGTAAAGGTTTTTATTTTTGTATATTTTGTGCATATTCGGAAAGTTTTATTTTATTCTATTAAATTCTAAATTCTGATATCATATTTTGTATATATAGTTACTATACATATAACATAGGATGATAGGTTGTATTATATTTTTTTATCTACGGATGTAAATATTTTATGAACTTACTATATGAAAATGACATGAGCTGAAATTGTGACTCGTATCGAAGATCGAGGCGTGACATTAATATAATTCATGCGGTCATTATTATATTTTTCTTATCTTATTAATTCCGCTAAAATTTAAAAGAAGTAAATAATCTGTAAAACATTAACATGTAACACCTACATACATAAAATCAAACGATAATTAAGCTTTATGCATCTTATTTCTCTACCATCTAAAGCAATACACTATTATTGGATTAACGGTAACTTCTGGCTCAATAATTAAGAGTAATCTTAATAATTTTCTAATCATTAGTATGGCTACTGGCATGACAGCCTGACGTTATTTATACTTGGCAAATGACATTCATCTCCAATTGGCCAAATATTTAAAAGCAAAATCCATCGTGTATCATTTGACACTACTTAAGAGGAAGATAAAACAAACTGTAATAAGCTCAGTAATTTACATAAGCCGCAATCGGTCAAAACCAAATCAAGCAATAGGAGAAATTATAAAAGAAAAAAAGGTTACAATAATAAATATTGAGAGAGGAAATCAAAATAAATTAAAACAAAAGTTTACAATTATATTAATTAATTAATTAATCAGAATCTGGAGAGGTCCAAATAGAAGCAGAGAGCAAACGCCTGGATTTCCACCCCAAAACCAGCCTATTCCGATTAACCTCCTCAACTCTATACCCGTCATTGAACAGCCCCAGCAAAAGCTTTGCTTGGACCTGGTTCGAATAACTTATACAACTCGGCTTGAACCCTACCGCCGCTACCCACTCTCCCCACGACCATCCGTTCTCCTCTCCCCGGCTCCGGTAGATCCGGCTCAACGTCCCAGCTATTCGGGGACCCAAGAACACCCTCTCCACCAGCGACAGCGCTCGGCACTGCATAGGAAACCCCGCCTCCAAAGAATCGTACATAGCAGAGTAGTGGTGCAACGAGTCCATGAACCTGCCCACGAACCCTCCCTCCCCTGTCGTCCCAATCTCCTCCTCTGCCAGGGTTACCACTCTAGGGTTCAGGCTCTTCGCTCCGGATAGAAACGAAGCCACGGAATCGGATGCCCGATAACTGAAATGGGGTAAGTGCAGCATGCAGTTGATCACCAACGCCTCACCTCTTACTAACTTTACTGCAGAAGGTCGAAAAGTCTCGTCGGAATCCAGTCTGCACAGATGGAAAGAGAAAGGTTGCCCGATGGATGCAGCGAACGCGGTTAGCCGGCGACCGGTCTCCTGAACCGTTCCGATGGACCTCCGACTACCGCTTCCGCCCCGTGAAAGCGCAGTGATTCTGAGGTGCGGTGCCGGCGGGCCCTCTTTCCTGGATACCAAGGCCTGCATCAAAGACGCCCACTGGATCCCTTCCATGATATCGTAATCCACTATGTGAATCCGCCTGTCGTGTGTGACGGCTTCCAGGATGGCTTGGTTGGCCGTGAAGTGGCCGAACTTTACGTACGGCGACATGTCCTGAAGGAGCTGGAACGCGGCGAGCACGTCCATCTGATTGTGGGGCCCGTTACCGCTGATTAAATGATGCTTATTAGTGGCCGTACTTGCCGCGGCGCCATCTAGCAAACCCTGCAAGGCTTCGGTAAAATACGCCGCCAATCTCTCCATGTTGGTTCCATCACTTGGGGACACCAACTCCTTGAGCCGAACCAATATCACCCGAGCCAGTTCCCGGCTCTTGTTCACTCCCGTGAGTGCCTCTGCGGCGGCGATCAGCAGGTGGACTAGCCTCAGGCCCTTGCAATCGTCGGCCTTGGATTCGTCCTGATCGACCATGACGGCATCGGGAGTGGATGTAGAGTGGCATGGTTCCTGATCGGGGTGGGAGACCCGAGCGGAAGGATTGAGCAACGCTCCATCGTCCATCAAGGATTCGATGAGATCTTGGAAATCATCGTTGCCGCCGGATAGAGCGTCCCAGTCAACGACAGGAGACCAGTCATTCCAGTTGCAAGGAAGATCGTCGTCTGTTGTGGTAGTGGTGGTGGTGGTGGCAGCCGAGAAGTCGAGCTCGTGGGTGTCATCGATGACCATGGCCATGAGATGAGTATGTGAAGGAGTAAAGAACTAAAAGGATGGAGATTATGAGAGAAGAGCGGGGGTTGAGGGAGAAAAAAGCGGGTTTTAGATATAAAAGGGAAGAGGAGGGAGGAGGATAGAGATTGGAAAAGAGACAGTGAAGGTGGGGACTGATTGAGTTCAGAGCCTTAGTAGACAAAGTTGGGCAGCTGATCCCTATGTTTAATTTTGGTTTTTATTGTGTTTATATATATAATTAACACCCGTACGTCTTAATCTGGGTTATCATCAATAATGTCTGTCGATCTTTTACATTTATACCCTTGTGTTATCATGTTTTTTCTTTTTGTGTCACTCCCACTTGGAACTATAAAATATAACTATAATGATACAATATCATGTATGTTTAAAATTATCTTATGGTCTGGTTCGAGGTTATTAGGGAGCCTTCAATTCGAAATTTTAAGTAAATTTTCAGGTGCATGAAAGCAGAACTTTGGAATCCAAATGGAGCGGAGAGTATATTTTGCGTAGGAATCATCAAAGTGAAAGCTCAGTTGAGAAAAGGGCTTTGGACGAACTTTTAACTTTTTAACGTCCCTCCATGCCACACGCTTCTGGCATTTACGATTGGGTTAAAACCTCAGCTGCTTTCTTTATTTATTAACCAAAATTATTTTTGACCGAGCATGTACTTCTACGACTGCCACGTCATTCTTGCCGGCTCAGTCCCACTCACTGAGTTCGCTTTCCTTGCTCTTTTCATCGTTGCCACTTTAACATTTTTTAAAACAACGAAAAGGTTGCTATTTGTGGCAAATGCTGGTTGGTTGCCGTCAGGAGCATCCCCTCAGGTGGGGGTTCTTTACACCGTCGATTCTCTCAAACCCACGAATTTTATTGGCCCATCATATGTATTAAATTCGCTTGATTCAACGCGGGGCCCCACGGTACTCTCCTCCCAATAGATTGGAAGTTTAACCTTCAACTCACTGCTCCATACTTATGATAAATCAATTTCTTAAAAAATATATTTTAAAAAACGATTAATTCATTTCGAAATAACTTTTCCTTAAAAAAAATATTTGCGAACAACATTTACTAAATTTTTAATTATTAATTAGTATTTATCATAAATAATTTCCAAATTGTCTTATTTTAATGACCGACCTTAATTTAAATAATTTCCAGCTGAAAAAGACTCGGAGACGCATCACACTTGTGAATTAATAGTTGATTTTAAAACGCTGAGTCAAAAAATCAAAAGGCTCGTACGTACAATCCCAACTGGCTATTCTAATGTTTAATTTTGCATATTATATAAAATCAGTTTAATTGTAATCACAAAGATTAATTCAGTTAATAAAAACAAATGTAAATTTTCTATTTTTTATTTTATTTTATAAATATTAGAAAATGATCAAAAGATTAGTTTGAAGATTTTGTAAATATGATATTTTATTTTAAATCAGTATTAGAAATTATGAGATAAAACTTTAAAATAAATAAAATATTTACTATAAGGTATTATCATTTTTGTGAAATTTTCATATCAACCCGACACCATTTTTAACCAAAGAAAAAATTCAAATTTAAAATTTTAATATCTCTCTCACCGTAATCAAAATTGTTAGTGTGCAGGTCGTCGGTGTCAATTCGTCTCACCATTAGATATAATAATGGCGGATCTAATCTTAATATCTTATATTTTATAAATCTAAGATATTACTCGACGTTTATATTTATTCGACTCTATGATCTCTATTATTTTATGTTTAATATTTTTTTTTTATATTTGTACGGGTGATTTTGAGTATCGTTTATTGAATAATAATAAATTGAGTTTGTATTTGTTTTTTTTGTGGAGAAAAATCTGTGTGTATAATTCTATTTGAAAACAAAAAACTTGTTTATTTTTTTTGTAAAAATACCAATCAGCAATCATCATCCAATTAAAAATGGATGGTGATCGTGATGAAAGCAACCGGATTAAACATTATTTGAAAATTGAAGTCAAAGCACTCTATCATTGGCCAATTTCCAAGGGAAGATATTCAAATTATGATCTCCTAAGTTCCCTTTGATTAGAATTTAATTAATTGAATCAACATATATATATATATATATGTGTGTGTGTGTGTGTCTCTCTCTCTCTCTCTCTCTCTCTATATATATATATATATATTAAAGAGGCTAGTTGGTAAGTTAATTTTGTAATTAAAAATTGAGTGGAATTGATATATTGATGGGTATATACCAAGTCGCCCACGAGATTCTTTTGTCTATTATAATCAACAAAAGATTCCTCTAATTCTCTACTTAATATAAAATTAAATTTGTACTACTAATTATATACATTGAGGTACAGTGTACTACACGTTGTAATTGTAGTAGATAAGGCAAGTCATTGATTTTAGGATATACCATAACAATATTATTAAAGATTTTAGCACAACTTATAAAATAAAATTGCAATTTGAATTTAAAAGAACACGATTAACTCGTTTTTAATTGTTGAAAATTTAACGGTGTTAATTATGAAATATCACATTTATATATATATTTTTAATACAACGTAATATATATTTATTTTTTGTACTATATAAAAAATCATATGTAAATTTTGTGAAGTAGAGAAATAATATCTGACCCAAAGACCTATTATCGCATGTGTAACAAATTATTCTCCAAACTCTCCTTTATTTTATTTTATTTTTTATTTTTCTGTCTTTTTCAGATTTCTCTTGTCCTCTTACTGCCACAGTTTCTCTTCTTTCTAAATTTTCAGCCTACGAAATTTTGTGGTGATAGAAAAAAAATTATACAATATAAAATTAATTTCATTAGAGATTATTATTATTTTTTCTTAATTATTATTTAAATGTAGCATGTTATAGGCATAAAACAGTGTGAAGCATCTGGGTTTTCTTTTTCTATCCAAAAAATATTATGTAATAATTAGATTATCTTATGTAAATTAAAAAATAATTGTTGCGAACGTCTTTAACACCCTAATTTATTATTATTATTATTAGTATTATTTTATTTTAATTTATTTTAATTTTTTATATGAATATAAAAATCATAGTTTAGAGAATTGAAAGTGAAAATATTAGTAACTACAGTTAAAAGTTTGAGCTTCTAGTAATATTATAATTGTTTCACTCTGGAGGGTAATTTCTCAATTTTATCAATTTGAGTTTTTTTTTTTTGTAAAAGACAAGTGAGAAAGGGAGTTAATTAACATGCCGACCCCGATTCATGTCTCCTCTTGGTGGGACACTTGTAGTCATTAGAAATACATATACATATATATATATACACACACACACACACACACACACACACATATATATATATACACACGCACAAAGGGGAGTAGGAGAAAAATAATATTTTGTAGGCATGCATGTTTACGTTATTAGGCACGACTGATAAAACAAAAGCCAAAAGAGCATCTTACCTCGTAAACTTCGGCACTCAAAAAGTTGACGGTGAAACTTGCTAATCCCACAAATATATTTACAGTTAACAAAACATGTCATGTATTACCCATATTAATTATTCATTATATGCTTTTTTTTTTCTTTTTAATTAACAATAATAATAATGGGATTATCGGCCTAATTAATTAATTCTACAAGTTACTATGAGATTCCTTTAAATATTTTATTTGAATCATAATTGTTTTTACTTATAATATTATTTTTTAAATAGAGTATCATTTTAGAAAAAAAAAAAAACATCATCCTAAATTAATTTATCAAAATTTAAATATATAAGATATTAGTTATAAATTATCACCTCATAGTTAATCATCATTATTATTTTATATGACAATTCAAGTAATTATATAAAAATTTGTTTTTATTTTTCGTAGTAGGTCGAAAGTATAATTAATTTATATTAGATATAAAGAAAATTAGACATTTCGTACGGTATATAAAAATAGGTTATATATATATATATGAAGTCCATTCCAAAATATAGTTTCTTGGATACAAGCAGATAGCTTAATTGTCCCCCCCCCACATGGAGCGACAATTTCAATTAAACCTGTCCGCCTCACAATTAGCACCCTTAATTAAGTTGGTGCAACTTTTTGGCAAACGTCATGCTTAATTTTTTGAAAAAACTATTATATATAATATATGTGTATATATAGAGGAAGCGTAAGTTAAATATGAAGGCCAAATTAATTATGATGTAACTGCCTCAGGTTCGTCACTGAAAAGGAGTGGTGGTATAATGAATGGAAATAAAACTGAGTTAGAAAGCTAATAGTATGATTAATACATAATTGTCTTCGTTTAGAGAGAATCAACTAATTTTTTTTTTCTTTTCTCTCTAAAAAAGTGATTAAGAAAGTAGGTTTTCTTGAAAGCATCATTAGGGAGTAATTAATTAATTAATTAATTAATAGTAACATGAGATGGTGACTAAATATTTTTATTGGTAAACCAGAATCAAATTGGCGGCATTAGAGTAGAGAGGTTGTTGATAAGTTGTCTTGTTTTGGAGCTTAGAAGAAGGCTAATTAGTTTGCTTACTTGTTGCTTTCTCTCTTATAGTTATTTGATTATAACAAATGGGTTAGGCCAATTATTGATGATGTGGTAATCATTTATGCTAAACATCGTAATTAAAACTCTTCACCACCACCACCACCATCACCACCACCATCAAGTCTCATCTCCCACTCATCCACTTCTTTAATACCAATTATCATTCATATCCTACAATATCAAGCTTGAAAATAGCTTAAGTTACCAGTTCATTATACTAAAGAAAAAAGAGAAAAGATTGTCCAACAAAATTTTTCTGGAATTGCACAAATCTTTCCTCCAAATTGTTTCTGTGAAAATAATCATAGTCAAGAAGAGGTGAGAAGCACAACAAGAACGAAGCTGCATCTCCCCTCAACATGGCCTTTATAAGCTAAATTTTGATGCACTGGTGCAAAATGGAGGACAGATGGGTTTGGGCGCTATTTGTGGAGATTGGTGCGGAGGTTCATTTTTTCCGGGACGAGAATTCTAGCTCTTAAGGAGTGTAAAAGTGGCAGAAGTTCTAACCATAATGTATAATATGGAGAAAACGTTAGTCGCGGGATTCAGCAGCTAATGGTTGAGGAAGACTCTGAAAATTATTATCAACTCGCTGAGACCTACTGGTACATCTTTATCTGATATATGAATGCTAGTTGAGGATGTTTTATCTCATTGACAATTTTTTTTTCCCAACCTTTTCTTATTGTTGGACTTCAAAAATATGTATTTGTGTAACCTACCGTTCCCAGGTTCGATGGCTAATGAATTTTAACTATGGTTACCAGTTCATGGGTTCCAGCAACGCACACAAAAACATGCATCCTTCTTCTTCTTCTCTTAAAATAAGTTACTTTTAAAAAAAAAAATATGTAATTTGTAGCCAATATTGAAAACAATTAGATGATGACAAAATTATCAACGATTGGTATTCCTTATTTCTATTCAATATCGTACGATATAGTTTTGTAATTTTTGCTAAGTGATTATTGAATTTTTTCCTTATAATAAGACGGATTGATGCGATCTGACCCATTATCAGAGATCAATCCTGAACCAGACAGATCTGATATACGAAATATGGGATTGGAATTTCACTAAGTCGATTCTTTTTAGTGAGGGAGGCCATAAAATTGTGTGATAACTCTGTGGTTGTTTAGGAGCCTCTTAATTTCTTGGCTCCCCTGGGATTTTTTATTAATATATGGTGGGTGGGTGTTTTTTTGGCCCAAAAAAATTATGGGATTACATCACATAATTATACTACAATCTCGACCACAATTTTTTTCTTTTTGGTGCAACCAAACAACCTAATTGAAGATTCAATACAAATTTAGTTAGCTTTTTGACAATGACCATACCAACATATTCAAAGAGCATTGAACTGAAACAAACAGTAAACTAAAAGCATCCGCTCTTTTTTGTGTGCTCAGCAGTTAGGTTAGGTTTACTTAAAAGCATATGGCTGAAAGGGCAGAAAGCTTCTTTTAAAAGTCACCGGTAGTTTACTCCTTTTTAATGAAAAGATATAAACGTATATATATGACAGAGAGAGAATCCATACGTCACGTTTGTAAGGACAAAAATAAACATACACCTGTTGCCTTTGACAATAAATTGTTGGTGCTTGTATGCATACAGATTTTTCCGCTGATTAATCGACTTCTCTGTTTCTATATAAAGACAGCATGGTCATCTTTAGCAGTAATCTGAAACCAGCTAATCAAAGCAATAGCGGGAACAATTCAAAAGAAGTTTTTAACAAGCAAAACAAGTCCGAACATGTGCTTCAAGTAACACCATCTCCTTCGCATGTAAACTTTCAGTAAGTAAGAAAAAGCATTAAATCATTTTGATATCTACCAAAAAAAAGTTGTTTAACAGGTCATACTCCAAACAGGCAACAAGGGAAGTATATAAATGACACTGCACCTGCTGAAGCCAGATCATTCTATGTTTTGACTGGCATTACATGGTCTTACTTTTTGATTTAGGGAGACATGAAGTGTCCTGGCAGCCGGTACTGCAGAGTCTCCTCTCTTGACAATTTTCTCCAGTACTGCAGCCTTCTCAGACGGCAATCTAGCATTCACATTGGTGGACTGAACCAGTTTGTTTGCTGTTTCCAGAGCAGTGCGTGGCTGGAAATGATGAGGACAAAAATAAGGATTTTAGGAGAAAATAGAGAAGGTCAACAGTAAGAGTTTTTTTATAAAAAAAAAATTTGCGGACTTGTCCATAAACAGACTGAGGGTGTAAGCAACAATTCCCCAGCAGTTTGGACAGAAAGGAATGGAGTTCTATGCAAGACAGTGTTCTCTCCAACAATAAAACAAATGCAAACTGAAAACTATATGCTAAAAGCACACATACCAAACACCACACCCAACTCACTCTCTCTTAGGGCATCGTGCTTTTTCAGTTCTAGGTTAAAATACACTAAGTTTCCTGTTGGCCGTCAATACATAACGAAGAATCAGCAGGTGAAAAACAAATTTACCCGCCCTTCAACCCGTAAGACAATTGTTGTGCATAGAATTTCTCTAAAATGTACAACACCAGGATAATTGATGCAAAGCTGTCTGCATATCCATAACTCTGCAAAGATTAGCCATTACCTTCAAAGTCAAACCTGTCCATGAGTGGTCAGAGCCCGCAAGTGCCTCATTCAAGGTGTTGTAATTTTCCTAAGGAAAAAATATTGGATTTATACTGGTTATGCTACAAATAGTAGATGGCTAATATCTTATGAACACATATTTAACAAAATAGGAAAACAATAAACTTCTCATAAGCTAACTAGTAAAATCAAACTAACTATAGATACAACCAGACTAACCAGTCAAGTAAATCTGCTTATCAGAATTGATCACAAGTCGTTCTGAGAAATATTCTAATTCTACATCAAGAATAAACAACACAAAGGCGGCACCAACTAGCAATCCATTCACCAAAAAAGCCTAGCAATATGTCGGTTACTGCAGATTGGCAACTAGGATGCCTGAGTCTTTAGCTCCTATATTGACTTTAGAGATTGGCCTTGCTTTTGATATAGATTAAAAGCTAATACTCCTCTTAACCTTTTGAGTTTAATTTATATCGAGAAGAGGAAAAATTAACATCTGTAACTTCAGACTATTACCAGATTATCTTCTCCGTGCATTCTATTTGCCCTACAATAAGCAGCAAGATAGATAAAAGAAAAAAAAACTATGTAGTTCAAAGAAACAGAGATATAAAGCCTATATATCATTCAATCCTTTAGCATGTTTCGCAGCATTCGCAATACAAGATTCAAACCAAGGGTAAAAACACTAAGGCAAAAGGATTATTTCTTTAAATTTTGTATGTTGAGCTCCTTAATTCAGCTCTTGGATCCCTAGTACTTAATATTAGCCCTTCAAAAAGTATCTTGATCAGGAAAAGAACTAATAAAAATCGGTCAATTGACTAATTAAATTGCAAAAGGTAATAGGAAGTTGATATAAATATATAAAGGTCAGTGTAGAACTTGAAAGAGTCTGGTAAGATCCACAGATTGATTGGAACCGGAAATTTCCATAGATGGTGATGAAGAATGTTGGGTTTCATAATGGTCTGATGCTGCACCGGATTCTTCGATGACGTCGCTGAGCGGATCTCATATGCACAAAAACGGCCCTCCCACTCCTTTCATCTTCTCCCTCTTCCTCCACTTCTTCCCTCTTCATTTCTGCTATTAAAATGGATTCATGTCTAAGGCCTTCTTGAATTATTACCAATGCGTGAGACTCCAGACCTTTAAAATTAGGCCGTTAGCCTCGATCCATGAGCCTCAAGCCTCCCGCCTTCGGCCATAAGCTTGAGCCGCAAATATTGGGCCTTCGGTCTCAGTCCGTAGCATTAAGCCTTGGGTTCTGGCAAACACTTAGGCCATGGTCTTCGGCACGGGCCCAGGCCTTGGGCTCGGACCGGAAGATGGGCCTTACACTCAGAAACGGGCCCCGAACGTAAGGCTCGAACCTAGTCTCAAGCCTTGGGCTCAGATTCGGGCCTCGGGTCTTTGTCTTGGACCCGGGCCTCAGCCTTGGGCTAAGACGCAGGCTTCGGGTATTGGCCTACAACCAAGGCTCGGACTTAAGCTCGGACCCGGTCCTCCGGCTTGGGCTCAAAATCAGGCCTCGGGCCTTAGGCTCTAACCAGGGCCTTGAGCCTTGAGCCTTGAGCGCAAAGCCGGGCCTTGGAAATAGACTCGGACCCGGGTCTCAGGCATGGGCTCGGTCTCGGGCCACGGGCCTTGGGCATTAGGCTCGGACTCGGGTCTCAGTTGGGCTCAGACCTGGGCCTAGGGCTTCGGCTCGGACTCGGTCCTCGGCCATGGGGTCAGACCCGGCGCGCGAGCTTGGGCTTGGACCAGGGGCTTGAGCTTGGTCTCGAACCCAGATCTCAGGGTTGAGCTCGGAACCGGGCATCGGGTCTTGGGCACGGACCCACCTTGGGTCTTGGGCTTAGACTCAGCTACGTCTTGGGCAAAACCCCAGCTATGTTTCCGACTTGAACATACCTTTAGAACTTCCCAGGCTCCAGGCTCCACAACGTCCACTCTTCCATCTTCAGCTGGTTTATTCTTCACTCCCCCAACAATATTCGTCCGTTTGAACATTGGGACAGTAACGAGCAAAATGCCCCAGTCCTCCACATTCATAACAGTTACCAGATCTCCTCCGCTGAGCCTTTTCTTATCTCATTTGCAATAAGCTCTACTAGCCTCGCGCTCCAAACTAATAACCTCAGGTCTTGGGCTCAGACCCTATTCGGGATTGGGCTCGGACTCGAGTCTCGGGCTTAGGCTAGGACCAAGGCCTCGGGTTTGGGCTCGGACCCGAACATCGGGCTTGGAGTCGGACCGGGTCTCGGGCTTAGCTCATTGGGCTCAGACTCGGGCATCGGGTTTGGGCCCCGTCCCAGGCATGGGGCTTGGGCTAGGGCCCGAGCGCTGGCCTTGTGCTAGGACATAGGCCCCGTGATTAGGCTCGGGTTTGGTCTCGGACCAGGCTTGGGCCAAGACTCGTTGGGCCCAGGCATCGGGCCTTGAGCATTGGGCTCGGGTCTGAGGCTCGAACCCGGAGCCTCGAGCATTCTGCTGTAAGCCGGGCCTCAGGTTCGAGTGCAGACCCAGGCTGGGTCCTGGCCTCGGGCCTTGGGATTGACCGCAAGCCAGGTCTTGGGTCTTGGGGGAGGGGAGCGGGGAGCGGGCCCCTGATTAGGCCTTGGGTGCGAACCCGGATTTAGACCTATTTTCGACCTTGCGCTCAGACCCAATCTGCGGGACTTGTGCTCGGGCCTCGGCACACGAACCTCAGGCCTTTACTCTCGGCCGCCGGTCTTGGGGATTGGGCTTTGTCCCAGGCTCGGCCCGGGTCTGCAGCCTTGGGTGAAGAGTTGGATCGCGATTATGAAGGCGGTTCGGCTGAGTCGGGTCATAGTTGGTCTACTGTATCAGTGACCTTATAGATCAGTTCCCGGACATCCTTGATCTTCTCGCAACGTATCTTCTAGCTATAGTTCGGTTCAAGTAAGCTCTCAATGTCACCTCTACTAATGGCTTCATAAATAATTTACGCTCTCATCGTCCCCGTCTTTTGCCTCTCAAAGATTTTCTAGGGTTTTGAAGAATAATCCTTTTCCACGTTTGACACTTTCAAAATATTAGATCAACTTGGTACATTTGTCTGTATGTTAACTGCAACGTTAAACAGGGTCAAGTGCGTTTGCGTTTTCCATATCAGAGAAAGAACGGCTTGCAGGTATGAGTGGCCAAGAGAATGTAAAGCAGCAAGAAGAGTGTTCAGTCCAGCCATCTATTTGACAGGTTATTGACGATGAAACCTTTTTATTGCCCTTTATTTCGAAACTCACTGGCGCATCTCATTTTTCTCCTCTTCCTTCTTTGTTTCAGTTCAACATTTTCCTACTGAGATTGGTCTCTGTTCCACTAAATAAAAAATAGTAAAGGATTGATTTCTCAAGTTCTTAGAAAGGGGTGTTGGAAAAGCTTAGATATGTTTTCTGACAAATGCACTCAAATTAAACATTGAAAATGGTCAAGAGTTGTAAAAAAACACAAGATCATTTCTACACCAACGCATCAATGCATCACACTTTTATGTTGTTTTTCCATTCTACTCTCAATCAAGTCCCTGAATGTAAGGAGTATCAGGTGGGTGACCCTGACCTTATTCTGACTGTGTCTGAGAAAGATGCAAGGCTAAGAGGTCACCTGATTGATTGCACAGTATAGTTGCCATGGTCAAAATCTTAATGTTGTTAAAAGTAACTAGTGTGGTAAACTGTACTTCCAAAAAATATTATGAGAATAAAATTTTATATTTGCATTTGATAATATTGCATTAAGGTATTATGTGAATATATTAATTACATTTACCCTATAAAGAGAATTGCTCACCTTAAGTATATTTAGCCAAGAGTTGATAATATTACACTGTTGGAATTCAAAGTTGTCATCATATTGCCTCATATAACTTCTATATTGCTCTAATAGAAAGTAAACGATGAATAATGATTTGATTTGATTAAATTTAATCCAATGACGTGTGTGTATATACATTAAGTATATATTAAAAAAGTAGACGTGTATAATTAAAAGATGCATAGAAAGCGCCTTGAGGACTCCAGATCAGGTGGGACTACCTGCAGGTTTAAGAAAGATTCTGGTAACCATAACATAAAGCCTCCTTAGTATCATGTAAGCCACTTCAATAAAATCTCTAGAGATCCAAGTACAACAGAAAGGGCTAAAACAATGTTTAAATGTAAAAAATCGTTGAGCGAAAAACTAAATTTTATAGATAAGATACCACAATGACTTGAGCAATACATTACGTGCGAATCTCCTCACATGTCGTAGTGCCCTCATAAGAGCAATGTCCAAACCCAGAGCAGCTACTTCAATCTCTGCTACCTCTATAGTAGCTGATGAAGGGATACACATACCAACCAATTGCCAAAATTCTCCCGTTGTCATTCCCGCAAATTTCTGCTGTACCTGCCCACCCATCCGATGGACATTAAGTATCGGAATTTATTTTTACCATGTCATATGATGTGGAAACCCAAGCTCGTAATCTCGATAAAAGATCCTCCATGGTTCCATTTTGTGGAGGATAAACTGCAAGCTCATGATTTTATCCCATCTCATTTTACCGAAAGTTCCAAGTTTTTGGATTAACCGAACTGAATTGCTACAATTCATTTATGGATCTCCATTGATTGCTCTTACACCATATCCCTCAAAAGACCAACATGATCCATTTCATTCTATGAATCCATTGATTCCTCTACCACCATATCCCTCAAAAGACCAACATGAACCATATCAGTGTGAATAAATGAGAATCCTGTGTAAGTTTCTTCACACACTGTAAGAAACATTCCCTCAATAGATGAACAATGGTTTCCTCTGATTCCCTATACATGAGGGCATCGACATCAATCCCCAACCTTTTTATGAACAAATTGAAGATAATTTGTTTAACAAAAATTAACACAAACATTAACATGGAAAAAGCTTTTCATATCTTATTTTGCTTCCTTATGCACGATGGACACAAGTCGTGAGCATCAATACAAGTGAAAAGAAAATACAGTGTCATGAACCCTGAAGAATATGGGAACCTCCATTTCAGCTCCACTTCTTAAAGGTTAAAGAACTACAGGAAGGACGTGTTACAACTTGCTAGTACAATGACTCAGATGGACATTAAGAAACTTCAAAGAAAACTAAACTGAGCGACCCAAAACCAAAAAACCATTTGGGCTGCAGTTCAACAAGATAATTATTTTAAGGGGAAAAATGCACATGAAGTTTGCCCCAAGAATCTGTTGCCAAACCCGCATGTAGGTGAGTCATATAATGGCAATAACTGGCCAACAAAAACAAGAGCCAATTCCAGCAAGCAGCTTCTATTAAAAATAGCCACTAAACCGGGAACAACCAGGATCTCACCCTTATCAATGCCTCCTACAACATGTTTCAGCATCAAATATCAGCTGGTCTCAGGCAAACATAAAAACCATGCATCTTCATGCCCTAAAATTCTACTTCAACTATACACTAATTGTTTTTATCTACAAAAAGCTTTCCCCATTCCTTCCAAAGCTCCATTTTACCTTCATTGCTGCAAACATCTTTGTTGACTTATCATCTCAAATATGAACTAATGTAAAGCCTTATACCAATGTCAATGGGCCCATCATCTCCACCAACCGCATGGAGTGCTACTGGTATTGTAGAAAGCTGACGTATTGTTAGGGGGAAAACTTCAGGAGCAATCTCTTGGTTTAATTCAAGAGTGTTATTTGCCTTCGTGCCTGATTTCCACACTCAAGTCACAAGGACTTTATAATACATGCAGCCTCATTTTATTGCCCTGTCATAACCTGGAGCACCTTTCCTAGAAGAACGTCTGTGGGCACATAAACTAAGGACCAATGTAGAAGTAGCCTCAAGCCATTCAACAGTCAAGCCTTCAACATCATCATAATATATTCGACGTTCAATCTGAAAGCAGATACTGAATT
Organism: Carica papaya; assembly: GCF_000150535.2. The sequence continues at coordinate 269,765 of NW_019014656.1, read as the reverse complement.
AGAAACCAAAAATAATTGTCAATAACAGTTATAATCAACGAGAATACAGGGGCATAGAGCAACTTACAGCTAACTTATGAATATAGATGGACATAAACCTTGGGCCAAGACCCAATACTCTAGCTTCTGAGAACAAAATCTGCAGAAAGGCAAGACAGAAGTTGAACTATCTGTAGCAAATGAAAAACACAGGCAGTAACCAAAAGACCCACATGACGACGATTTTGGGTCAAAACAACTAAAAAGACATTTTTTAAGTCAATGGTTATGTCTACTTCCCCCTTACAATCAAACTCTATTCCGACTTCAGCCCCTAATAAGCTTCCGCAGGTTAATCCATGCACTTGTGCATGTGCATAAGGAGCATGGGGACATTGGGGGAAAGAGAGAGAAGTTAAAAATGACGACTTCATGAGTATACACGTTGGATCAAATATTACATATAAAAACCTACCAAAATAATAGAACCTCAGGATCAAATTCAACAGGGAAAACAATAGCAACAGTAATATGATAGAGAAAGTCAAAAAACCACAACCTTTCTGCATACATAAGAAGGAAACTACATTTGATATCTTTTAGTACCTTACATAATTGCCATCAGAAAAAGAAAATTCCAATTAGTCTTCATATAATACATCCCCTTAATCGTGCATATATTAAGTTCAATAAATAAATGACATGTCTACTCCATCAACTATAACTCCTAACGCATAGATACCACAAATTTATCCTATTATAGAATGTGAAAAATAAGTCTATGTCATAGATACCACATAGTACAAAATTCATAACCAAACATTATATAAATTTCAAATTTTTTTCCAGTCCTAAAAGAAATACATTTACTTCTTTCATTAGCCATGGAAAAAGTACATTTTACTCATCCATGAAAGATTCAGTAAAGAAATTATTTTAACTATGCATTCACTTGTTCAAGTACATTCATAATTTTCTCCGATTAAAACTAAAGTTTTCTGAAAAAAAGCATTGTCCCTCCCTGCCCCAGACACAGAAGAGTTGTTTGCTTTATCGCCACATACAGTAGAGGAGCTTGCATAGAGAAAAATCATGTGATAATGCAGGAATTTTACATTGCAACACTTAGCTTTCAGACGTAGTACATTCTATTCTCAATTGTCAGCTTTTCATGATGCAGAACAGTACCATGCGGGAGTTACGTATACATACCTCTTTTTTCTTCAGCAATACCCATGTATAGAGTTTATCGCAGGCATCTTTAACATGCCTACCCGCTAGCTTCCTCTCATTGCAATAAGCTGCAACATCTGCAAGGATATCTGTGCATGGAACTCCATGCTTTAATGCTGCAGTTGACAATATTTCCCTGCCTTCAACAGATTCTGCTGCATCTTTATCAAATTTGATACTAGTGAAGCATCTTTTCACAACCTGCCCTTGGTTTTCCTTCCATGATGTTTTTCTTCGCTCTAAATACAACTCCTCAGCCTCAATTGCAGCTGCCAGTGTCCGATGCACCACAATATCTGGATAACGACGCAGTGGTGAAGTAAAATGAGTGTAGACTGGAACAGCCAGGGCGTAGTGACCCCAATCAGTCACATTGTCCTTTAAATTACCACTACAAAAGTATGAGGCCAACTGCATTGGTTTCGCAGCATATGAGATAAGAATATCAATAAGCACTGAATCATCCTTTAGCTTTTCCCTAATTCGCTCCAAAGACAGATGAAACTGACCAGAGGAAGAAGTATCTAGCTCTAAACCATGTTTATAACAAAAAGCTTCAAACTCTTTAAGCTTCCTCATATTTGGTTCAGGGTGTCTCCGCAATAATGCACTATCTGGAAAAGCCCTGGATAGAATTTCAGCAGCCGTCCTGTTTGCCAAAAGCATAAACTCCTCAACAAGAAAATTCGAGTCCTTCTGACAAGAAAGCATACTATCATATGGAATTCCATTTTCATCAAATAAAAAAACAGGTTTGGAACTCTCAAGCTGTAAAGCCCCATCATCAAATCTCTTCTTCTTCAAAATTTCTGAAACTTCATGCAGGCTTTTAACAGATCTAATTATGTCTTCCCATTCAACAGGGCCATGCAACTGAGGACACCCATTTACTAAGGTGCTAGGATCCCTCATATCATTCACTCCACCAATTATATCCTGAGCAAAATCATATGAAAGCTTGCAACAAGACCGTATCATGGTGCGACCAATCCAACGATCTATGACATCCCCCACACTGTTTAGGTCCCAAAAGATAGAAAATGCAAGTCTATCTACTCCAGGATTCAAAGAACCTATTTCCTCGGAAAGCACTGCCGGCAACATTGGCAACTTACTTCTCAGCATATAGATACTTGTTGATCGAATCTGTGCTTCCATGTCCAAGGCTGTGTCAGGTAAAACAAAATATGAGACATCAGCAATGTGCACACCAACTCTAGAAATGCCCCCATATAAATGTTCAATGGATAGAGCATCATCAAGATCAGTAGCTGTGGCAGGATCAATAGTAAATACACACAAATTTCTAAGGTCTGTCCTACGCTGAAATTCTTCTTGTGGAACCTCCCAAGGGATAGGTGGAAGACAGGAAAGAGATTCATGAGAGAACTCAGAAGAAATAATTGCATTTTCATATAATATAGCATTGATCTGGGCTTGCAATTCATTGCCACATCCCAAAACATCCATGACACAGGCTCGTGGAAAAGGACTTTCTTCACTCCAATCATCAAGCTGTGCAGCAACCAGCTCCATTTCAACTGTTTCATCCCCACTCTCCAGTCTTTTCTTGATGCAATCAGGCAAGTCTCTAATAAGAACCACCATGTTAGGAAATTTTGGGTCATTTGGCATTAACTGGATGTACTCATTGTCCGAAACTGAAAACAAAGACTGGTTCTTCTTCGTGTCTTTGTGACATTCCCGGTAGAAAACCACTGTTTGACATTTAGAAACCAACAATAGCATCCCGACGACGAGACTTTTCAATAATCGCGACGACCCTGCCAGTTGGTCGTTTAGATGGGAATGAACTAATAGTGGCACATAAATTCTCCACAGCATTAACACGTCCATCAATCCCACAAGATGAACCTACATGTGAGGAATCTAACACGGTGGGGTAATGGCTATTGACACAAGTAGAACCTACTTGTCCAACATCTTGAGAATGAGAAGTTTCTCCAGTAAAAGAACCCCCATTGCAATGTAATCGCTTCTCCAAAGACACCCCAGTCCTGAACTGGCCATTCTCATAATGCACATCTGCCTTACCTTTACCCTTGTGGCCACCACTAGCCAGCTCATCTATTTCTGGACGCATACAACAATCTTCTGGCTGTGGAGAAATATTGGAAAATCCCTTCATTTTGGTCCATAAAGATGAAGGATCAACCTTGATGACCACAATATCTCCCTCAACCTACATGACAGAGAAAAAAATGGTATTTCACAACCATTAGAAAAGCCTGGGCCATTCAAATACTTTTTGGAAAGAAAACCAGATTTCTGCATCCTTTAGAAATGACATCCACTGCCCAAAGCATGCACACTTTGTGGGATGATAAAAGAAGCTGTATCCCAGATATATTGCCAATTACTAAGCAAACAGAGAAAAAGCATAAGGAACACAACAAACCATAAAAGGTCTCGATACTTACAGCTCTATTCTGAAATGCCATTCCACTAATCAAAACATCTATTTGTAGTCCTTCAATTTTGCAATAGGCCTATATGAACAAAAGAAAGCATGCACATTATTTAATACATGATATATGATGAGCACTGTCTAACATTGACAGCTTAACTAGAATCTCTAAATTGAAAAAAGAATGAAACTAGCACCAACCTCCATTCGGTTGTGAGCATTCACATGAAACAATGCCTTAAAAACTTCGCCTTTCTGTCATCATTAAGGAAAAATTGCAAAATTAAGTTCAGTGGCACTTGCTCCTTCCTAGACATATCTAATTTCTACATACACAACAATGATAAATAAGTTTGCAAATTAGACATGTTAGAACATATCCAGACAAACCTCTAATGCTTCATTCACAGCATCAATAGACCAGTGAGGAGCAAAAAGTCTACGTAAAGCAGAAGCCTCAACACCAAGCATTTCACCATTTGCAAATGTCCCAGGCAAGCTTCCACATGCAAGTGGTTCAGGACATGACTTTGAAAACATTCTTCCACGAAAATCAGCAGGAAAACCATGCTGATCATCCATCCTTTTCGTACCATCTAGCTCTGGTCGCTCATACACATGCATTGAAGGCATAGAAACGAAAGCAACATTGGACGCTCTGGTCACACCATGGTCATTCAGATTATGCATGCCTGATCCTGACTGCTTTGATGATAAATGATCCATAGATGAGGGCGAAATTTTTGCTTTGCCACCATTTTTTGAGTCCTCTGGAACCTCCCCATGAATTTCATCTACTACACCAGAAGCTGTTCCAAAATACAATATATGAAAAGAAAGCTAAAGTCATTCAGCATTTTGAAAAGCTAGCTGAATGTGCTGGAGAAAAGAAACTAATTCAGAACGAATAAAAACAAATATCGGTGGTACTTATTTAGGTGAAGGGACGTAATGTACAATTTAAGTCACAAGAGTTCTAAATTTCAGGACAAGATATTGTGACTGCCGTTAATTATTCGGACAATCACTGTTACAACAAACGAAAAAGCACATGTTCGGAAACTCCAAGTTGATTGACTTTAATTACTAAAGAACAACCCCAAATCAGCACCATGGAGGAATTGTCTTAACAAACATTACTTCCAACTAATATGCATCTGAAATTCTTGCAGGGCATTCAACTACCTGCCACCTAAAGATAATTTTTAAGATCTCAAATGTGGAAACTGACACCTAAAGGAAACAAAACATTCAGGTCGTCCGTCAATCTCTGAAGAGATTGGATGCACAGAGTACATTACAGACAATCATGGCGTTTAGTACCAATGAGAGGCACCAAATATACGTGACTTTGAAACTGCCACCTAAAGGAAACAAAAACATTCAGGTTGCCCATCAATCTCTTCGGAGATTGAATGTACGGAGAGTACAGAGTAGACAATCATGGCGTCCGGTAAGAATGAGAGGCACCAAATCTACCTGAATTTGAAACTGTGAAGGACTATTTCAGTACCATAGATAAAATATGACAACCGTTCAAGGTGAACAAGCAACTTTCTTCATCATTCCAGTATCTAAATTGTTCTCCACAGCGGTTGAGCAGTAGCTAAATAAACTTTAGGATACCGACAAATGTAAGGGAAGTAAAAAACGACGAAAAGAAAAAAATTCAACGACCTACAGAGTCGAATGTACTTGACTGAAAAAGACGCACTTAAATAATTCACAAGAACAGTGGAATTCACTATTCAAAATAACTATAAACAGTATCAGAACAGCATAAATTTCACATTCAACAGTTAAAAATCACGATTTCTTCCCTCAACCGAAATTAAAAAAAATACCAATATTTCAACAGTACAAGATACCTGAGTTGTGCTTCGATCGGCGATTAGATCGGCGTCTTCTCCTCTTCTCCTTATCACCATCCTCAACCCTCTCAACTACAGCCATGGGTTGCTCATCAGTAACACCCTTCATGACTTAATCCAAGAAATTTAACAAATCAATTATAAATCTCAGTCAACTAAAGAAATGATTAACCCCAACAACAGATCAGATAAAATTGAAGGTTTGGAAAAAAATAAAAAACTGGGTATCTTCCGATTAGAAAAAAAATTACTCGGAAAAACCTCAGTCAAGTAAACAGAAGTACAACTTCCAAAAAAAAAATAAAGGAAAATGAAAAACAGTAGGAGAAACTAAGAACAAGAAAGGAACCAGATGAAGAGAAGAGGATTAGGGTTTTATAATAACCAACAAAAAGAAGAAGAAGAAGGAATCTTTTTTCCTTAGAGAGAGAATGAAAGAGAGGGAGCGTTTGGTAGGGGAAATTTCTAGAGAGAGAAAGTAGTGGAGATGGAGAAAAAAAAAAGGATAACTATGATTGGTCGGCGTAGACAAGGGGCGCCGACTATCGATTCCTTTGTCTTCCCTCCTCCTTTTCTTTCCCCTTTTCTTTTTCCTTCTCTCTGAGTCTTGGTTTGGTTTTTCCCCTCTATTAGTCTTCCATTTTCTTTTTACATTTTTCTTTTCGCTTCGCACGTACGAGTTGAGTTCGAGCTGGTTGATGACTGCACCTGGATCTTTAGCCACGTGTCACTGGTACAACCCTTGGGATTTCTATACTCATCGCCGTCGCTTTACTTATGGGCGATGCTAAATTGCGCCGACCGGCGAATTGTTAGGTGCTTGCTTTAAACTGTTTATATGCATTAACTTATTCTTAAATTTTACAACATACAAAAATTTAATTAATATTTTAATTTTAAAAAAATATATATAATTTATTTTTATCAATTAAGTTTTAATTAAACATGTAGTAAAATATCAGCAAAAATAACACTTCTATTTAATAAATTTGATTCAAAATAAAAGTTTGTTTGATCTCGAATTGTAAGGTTTTGAAGGAAATTAAATATTGAAGAACCTAAAGGAGAAAATGGAAGAACTAGGAAAGGGAAACACAAAAGAGGTGACAGCTTAGAAAAACCCTAGTAGGATTAATTTTTTGTTAACGATTTCTTAATGCTTTTTACTACAAAAAATAATCCTTAAATACTTAGGATAAAAAAAGACACACATACTCCTCAATCACATAGTTATTCTTTCTTTTTAACCCTAAATATATATATATATATATGCACGTATACACATACAATAGATATGGACTCTTATTCAAGATACTACTACTGATTTAACACACAAGTTCAGTAAATGATGTTTTCATATCCCTCCACTAGATAGAGAACAAATATTTTATACTCTCATCTCGGTCATGTGAGAATTAAGTAGCCTACTTATAAGTACCTTGATAAGAATGTCTGTCACTTGTTTTTCACTGCTTATATATTTTGTCACAATACTTCCATCCTGAATTTTTTTCTGAATCAAATGGTAGTTCAATTTTATGTGTTTGTTTCTTCACAAAATACATTATTAACTGTAATATGTACCACAATCTTATTATCACAATGCATGATAATAGTTTGTGGATGTTCAATTCATAAATTATTTAAGAGATATTTTACTTAGGTTAACTCACAATAGACCCTGATCATTGTTTCGTATTCAACTTCAATAAAGGAGCAAAATATAATATGTTGTTTTTTTACTTTAAACATATTAAGGAAGACCCAAGAAAAACACAATATTTTATAATAAATCTTCAGTATCTTAGCAAGCTCTCCATAACTATCACTATAAGCATTAAGCTGCAATTTGAAAGTGCTTGAATAAAATAGCCTTGTATAGATGCATGCTTAATATATTTCAAACTCTATATGCGACAGTGAGATGTTATGTAATAACCCGGCCTGAGAGAAACAAACTCAACCCATCTACTTCTTACAAATAGGGAACGCCAAAATGGCATTGTTTTTTGATCTGCTTATGAGAAGCAGATGGGTTGGGTTTGTTTCTCTCGTGTCGGGTTATTACACATTAATCTTTTTATTACTCTATGAATTGACTCATAAGTTATATTGGACAGTGCATGTTTGTCATTGTAAGAGTTAGATGCATGAGTCTTCCAATAAGCCGTATATATATGGTTGGATATGAAATTAGCTCATTATTATCGTTTGACAGTTTGAGATTTTAGCCTAAGAGCCAACATAGAGGTTTTAGCACCCAAATTCCCTATGTCTTTCAACAAATTCGTAATATATTTATGTTTATATATATGATCTCTTTATTGGATCGTGCAATCTTAATACTAATAAAGTACTTGAGGTCTCTTATGTTTTTAATCTTAAATTTATTATTCATCTCATATTATAAGTTATCTATTGTAATCACATTATTTCCTATAATAATTTTATATCATTAATATAAAACAAAAGAACAGTGAAGTCCTTTATATTTGTCCATATAAAAAAATAATAAGCATTACATTGTGTAAACCTTTGCTAAATGATAAAGACTAAGAATTTCGTATACCACTATCGTGAATCTTGCTTGAGATCATCAATGTTTTTAAGCAGTTATACACTTTTAGTTTTTTCTTAATATGATAGTCTGACAGTAATTCTATATGAACTTTTTCATTCAAAAAATATTTTTTAACATTAAATTGACGGAACTAACCTTTGATAAGTGTCAAAGAAATAAGTAATATCATTAAACTTGAATTTATTTATCCATTTGCACGATATAACTCTTTTTCTACATGGTAAATTAGTAAATATCTTTATTTTATTATGTTATAATACATTAATTTAATCTTTTATTGTTTTCACCTAATTTGCATGTAGCGCCCGGGAAATTGAAGAAGAAAAAAAAAAAAAAAGAGGCCACGTCAGCAGCCACGTCAGCATACCCAGTCAGCAGTCCCGGCCAACCGGGACCTACCACGTGGCAAGACCACGTCGATCCGGGACGGGCCACGTTGGCGATCCCACGTGTACGCGATCGGACGGCCCAGATCAAGCGTGCGATCGGACGGCCCAGATGCAATCGCACGGACGGCCCATATTCAATCAAAAACGGACGACCCAGATTAAATCAAAATGGACGGCTGAGATCAAAAGGCAAAAGGGTATAAATAGAACCCCCACACCAGACCACAAAACCCTAGCCGCCTGCCCTCACCGGAGAAGACGAACCAGAAGCCGGCCGCCGCCACCCGCTGCCGCACCGGGGAGATTTCCGACCGCCGATCGAGGTAAATTTCATACCCCCGACTCGTTTTTCCACGCTGATTTCCCATGTGGCCAAGTCGGAGCCAAAATCCCGGCCAAAAGGCCGGAAAATACGGCCGAAACCCAGCGGCGCTGCCGCACCCCTCCTCGATTTTTGCCTCCGATGAGGCCCTTCCCGGCCTCCGTTTAATGCAATTTTTATATCACCGTGATCACCATTCTTTTCTCTACAGGTTGATCGGAGCCGAATCACCAAAACACGAACTTCACGGGAGAGCCGCCGCACCCGAGAGCACCGCCGCCGGTAAGCTTCGGTTTTTCGTAATTTGTTGGCCCCCCGAGGGCCCTAGGGTTGTTTAATCTCGAGGATCGATGCAAGTGCGGCCGAATTCGGCCGGAAATGGCCAAACCGAAGCGAATCGCCGCCGCAAGCAGCGGCGCTGTCGCCGGAGCACGGCGGAGCCGCCGTGCCGGAATTGCGATATTGGCCAAAAAGGGGCCCTGGGCCTAATTTGGGATTTTTTGGAACACGTGCAGGTACCAGTAGTGCGTTTCAGTTCCCCGGAAAAAATTCAGGAAAAATTAGGAACAGCTCGTAGGCGCACTGTGAAGTCGTGTTCGGACCCCGAAACGAGTAAGGACCCCTCACCCTATTTCCTATCATGGTATTAAAGTTCAATAAATGATAAAATGGTATTTCATGAATCAACGAATGTGTAAAATTGCTTAAGGTCGCTAATGGAGCCCGAGTCTAGTGTGTTTGTCGGTTAACTGTTATTTGGCCTGTTTTACAGTTTTAAATGCAGTATGAAGTTTGATGTTTTCATTTTATAGTTTCGTGTGCATATTTTACTGTTTTACTGATTATGGATTGAATGATTGGGATATTGATGCTGTATGTTGTCTGTTTGGCATAAATTACCGTTTTGCTTGTTTGTATGTAGATTGATGATGCTGACTGAGAAAAAAGAGAATGAAAGATTATGTAAATGGGTAATTGTATAATGTGGTCAGCCTGACTAGATATCCTGGGAGATGGTGGACGGACCGGGTCCGTAGGGAACCCTACCGGGATTGTGGTCTCCCATACCGGACGGGGTATGAAGATCTTATGTGTTTTGGCGCCCATACCGGACGGGGTATGGGGACGGCCCGTTTCACCCTCATACCGGACGGGATAATGGAGTTTATAGTTTTGGCGCCCATACCAGACGGGGTATGGAGACGGCCCTGGAATCTGATTTCAAGTGTTAAGGGTTAACGGGTAGCGGGACCCCTATGGATCCCCATGGATACTAGTGGGCTGGTAAATGAGGAAAATATGTTGTGTAACGGTTGAATTACAAAAGGCTTGATAAGTATTATGTTATACAGTTCATATATGATTTCATGATGATGATAATGTTATTGCTTTCGTATACTGTTTTATGGATTCCATCGAGGTAAGTGAATTGTGAAGGATTTATTATTGATAAAATAATTTGTTGTAAATTATGCTCCATTGGTCTTTTTGTGTTTTCTACCCATTTTTACCTCCGTGACGGTGAGATATCGTGATGTCTTTACTGGGCTAGTGTAGCTCATTCCTTATTTAATCATTTCAGATCAAGAAGACATCGTTCCCGAGCCGGTTCCGCAGGAGGACGACAAATGGGACGCCTAAAGACTCCGTAGTCATATTCGTAGCTTTTACTTTCAAGTTTCTCATTTAGGTAGTTTGATCTTTTATATTTTGTGAGCACGTTTTTTGTTTTAGTGTAAGGGATGTTAATCGAATTTTGACTTCACTTCCGCATTTGATATTTTTAATACACATTTCATTTTAAATTTTCGGGGCCGTTACATTGTATTATGGCCAACCTTTTGGTATGAGATTGGCTCACTATGTGAATTGATAGCCAATATATGTCTTTTTTATTTGTCATTATTTACAACATATGAAACATTAGAGGTTAAAGAATAACATTACTTGCCATTTGATTAACTACATAAGGTAAGTGTGGGCGTGTGATTGGAAGTTCAACCTATTTACACATAAAGTCTTTTAGATAAGAGGGAGGTCTTCAAAATTTGGTTCATTTTTCTTACCATATAAGGATGGTTAGTGTTGCGTTCATCTTGCATTGAAGTCTCAAATACTTTATTTCCACCAAGTATAGGTATTTAGGTTGATGAGCTTAATTTGATATCATCTAGGTGGTCAATATGATTGTTTGTGTCCTTAAAATCAAGTTTTATGTTCGTATTCGAGTAAAACAATATGTGCGTTTTATGGTTCAAGGTAATTCATTATTGGATTATTATCACTAGTGAGATTGTTGGTTGTATTATTGTAATGAAATATGTTGTTTACGAGATTTGTACTAAACATGGTGTACATACAATATGATCGAGGTATCAGTGTCAATAATCCAAAAGACAAGTGTGTAATTTCTTGGTC
>NW_019014656.1:196486-212594 GCF_000150535.2 Carica papaya | reverse complement strand
GGGTTCTATTACATTGAACAGTGCAGATGAAAATGTCTTGCAGGGCTATATTAAAGCTCTTGTCCTACCAACTGATGCAAACGGTCCAATCAACCATAGGCCAGAATTTCCTGTGGCTGCTCTGGTTCTCTTACCTTTCACTGGTTTCTTTCTATTAGCTGCACTAGGTTTTCTTTGTTGGAGAAGAGGAATATTCAAAAAGAATAGGAAGCTAAAATTTGGGCACTCAGTCTCTTCACAAGACCTGGATGCATTCTGCATCCCTGGGTTACCTCAAAGGTTTGACTACGAAGAGCTAGAGGTGGCTACTGATAACTTTAAGACCCAGATAGGGTCAGGTGGGTTTGGTTCTGTCTACAAAGGTATACTGCCTGATAAATCTGTTGTGGCAGTGAAGAAGATAACAAATTTAGGTGTCCAAGGGAAAAAAGATTTCTGTACTGAGATTGCGGTCATTGGAAATATACACCATGTCAATTTGGTCAAGTTGAGAGGGTTTTGTGCCCAAGGGGGACGGAGACTATTGGTTTATGAGTATATGAACCGTGGTTCACTGGACCGTACTCTCTTTGGCAGTGGACCTGTCATAGAATGGCAAGAAAGGTTCGATATAGCACTTGGGACAGCACGTGCACTTGCATACTTGCACTGTGGCTGTGAACAAAAGATTATCCATTGTGACGTCAAACCAGAGAACATTCTCTTGCATGATCATTTTCAGCCAAAAATCTCTGATTTCGGGCTTTCAAAACTCCTAAGCCCTGAACAATCTAGCCTGTTCACGACAATGAGAGGTACTCGGGGCTATCTTGCCCCTGAATGGCTTACTAACTCAGCAATTTCAGAGAAAACTGATGTTTATAGTTTCGGGATGGTATTGCTTGAACTCGTGAGTGGTAGGAAAAACTGCCTACTGCGATCACCAAGCCATTGCATGGATGATGAGAACAGTAGTGGCTCCCAATCTTCATCATCAGGATCCAGATTTATTTATTTTCCACTATATGCATTGGAGATGCACGAGCAAGGAAGATACCTGGAGCTTGCTGACACAAAGTTGGAAGGACGAGTAATGAGTGAAGAGGTGGAGAAATTGGTGTGTATTGCTTTGTGTTGTGTTCATGAAGAACCATCATTAAGGCCAAATATGGTTACTGTTGTTGGTATGTTGGAAGGTAGGATTCCAGTAACCCGGCCAAGAATGGAGTCTTTGAATTTCTTACGCTTCTATGGCCGCAGGTTTTCTGAGGCTTCTACAATAGAAGAAGAAGAACGGGAAAGTGATGTTATGTTGTATCAGCAAGCAAATGCCTCCTGTACAAGTTCAGCAAGTGGCTCTCAACATTACTTTTCTTACATCTCCTCACAGCAGATCTCTGGCCCTAGATAGTATTGATTAATGGCTGAGATTTTTGTAGCTCTTGTGGTTTTTGGAATGGATATACAACCATAAATTGTATGTGATATAGAATTCTTGTTTGTTTATTCTCTTTGAACTAAAGTTAAATATGTAATTATCATCTTTCAAAGTCCAATGGAGTATTGTAGCAGTCATTTATCTACCTTACATATTACTATTAACTGTTCATTTGAGTCAATAACTAGGTGTACTTGTATGTAAATTGGATTTGTAGTTTGTCTCAGCAATATCAATGCTGGATTAACTTTTTCACACAGTTTTGTAATCGAACACTTTGTCTCTGGTGTGAAAAGATGCTGAAAATTTTAGTCAATATGGATTTATAGGTGTTTGCTATGATGGTTGGTCATTGTATATCCAGGGCTCCAAATCGAGATTTATTCCTCTTTCTGTATCTTCATTGTCTTGTTCTTTCTGTATATCCATTGCTATTACTTCATTGTCTTGTTCTTTCTCGAGTTAGTTGATGTTCACGACTTGTTAGATAATGCTGACTTTTCCAAAAGTAAGTTCAGAGCTATTATCTAAAATTTAGCATGTAATATCTGTTGATAGTTGGTTTTTGATGGGTATACAACTGACGACATTTGAGACAAAGTTCCTCAGCCCCGATAGTGGTCTCCATTCTGGAAGAGGAATGCATAGCATGAAAACAAAAAAATTAGTAAGGAAAGGACTTATTGGGATTTTTTTTTTCTCTCTCTTCGCTTAGGCTTCTAGGACTTTTGTTATATTGGAACTGCAATGAGGTTATGAAGGTTGATGACTCTTTTGATATGTTTGGGCAAAAATCTAATCCATACAGTGAAGAAGGTTATCCGGCTCTTTTTCAGATACCTTATTGGAATAAGTTATTCTATACCAGAGTGATTATATCCTGAAGATTATTTTTGTGCACACATATTATTTGCATACTTTCTTAATGAGTATAAGAACATTCTGTTGCTTTTTATTTCCTAGAAATTCTTATTTTTTTGTTGAGCCAAACTTTGTAGTAGCTGTTTTGGAACTGAAATCATTACAAGCTTCCAAAGTTCTGGAAGGAAGACTAAATTAAGTCTTACTGTAGTTTTTTTTTGTTTTATATTGATTTTGAAAGCTTTTGATTTTTTATTACAACTGTTTAATTTTGTTTTCTTTCTCACCCTGGCAGCTAGTCAAGAACTCTTTTCTTAGAAATGAGCCCACCTTCTCAAGAAAGATTGTTGAGATGGTGTTGGCAGTAGCACTTGAAAGGAAAGTGTCAAAACAAGGAATATTAAGCACATACCTGAGTAAGGTCTCTTTTCTTGCCTTATGCTTCTTTCATCATCCCTTATTTGTTTATTTATTTATTTTTTAATTAAAAGGAAGCCATATCCCTTAGTTTAAGGGGCACTACATATATTTGTTTCCACTACTTATGTGAATGGTTTTTTTTTTTAATTTGTTTTCTGTTTGACAAAATGCATTCTTCAAATTCATTTTTAGAAAAATATAATTTGTGGTTGTAGGAAAAATCCAACTACAATATTTCTAGCTGCATTTAGATTTCCAATTTTTGTGCTGGTTTTTCTTCTTCACTGTTCACCCTGAGTTATAAGAAGTTCACACTTGCTAAAAGTTATAAGACTTCTTCATTGTTGCTCTTTTTGATATATTATCCTATTTTAACTTATTATTTCGTGCAACATGAAACAATGTTCGAGCAGAAAATTGTTTGAGATAAATGGCTATTGAACGAACATAGATAAGAACATAAGATGAAGTGTAACCAGGATATTATGGGTATAGCCTACTTAGCTTCTGGCTTTCTTTCCGCTTGATGACTATTGGACTCATTTTGACTTTTGGGCTCATGTTATATGTTAAACCGAGCTACATTAGCCACATGTCTCCTTGTGGAATATGTTGTCTGGTTGTTCTTTTGGGATACCATCATTGACTGGGTGCTCGCCAATAAGTTGGAAGAGAAGATAAAAAGCGTTTGAAATAAAGTTAATCATAATGTGGACAATGGCTAGATAAAAGTAACATGCCAATATTGGGAACTAGTTTATTTTTGTTTTTCCTGAATCATGTGTCTAGTGACAATAAGCATACATGATTGATGTCACAGATATACTGGGGACATGGTATTTATGGAATCGAGTCAGCATCGCTTTTCTATTTCGGAAAGCATCCTTCTCTTCTGAGTTTGGGAGAGTCAGCAATGCTTGCTGGGATCATACCTGCACCGGAACTTCGATCACCATTTAGGGACCCTAGCAGGTACGTTTTCTGTTGTTGAATTACTCCTTTTACTTGTTCTTGCTTGCTATTGTGTCTATTCACTAATATTGCTTAGTTCATAGGCTGTGTTAGAATTTAAAGCCTTTTGCAATTCACTCATTGTACTCGTCCAGTACTTCTTTTGTTGGTCAGATACTCTATCCAGTATTTTATAGGATAAATAGGTGCTTATGGAAAAACAGATAAAACTAGAAGATAAGTTCTTACTTTGTTGCAGAGGGAAGACATTCCAAGCTAGAGTTCTGAAAAGGATGGTGAAAGTTGGATATCTTGATATAGAGACAGCACTTTCTGTTGTGAAACAATGTCTTCATCTACGTCATGATAGGCGGGAGCGTGCGGATGGATTGCTCTACCTGTTTCCTTTAACCATGGAGGTTAGTGAAATTTTCATGTGCTATCAGCCTCTTTTGATTACCATGTCCCCGATTGCCCATCATCCTCAAGGACATAAAGAGTAAATTAGTTCACAAACTTCTATATACTAAGAGTAAATCACCTGGAGACCTCCATTTTTTTCAATCTTCATTTTCCACAACTGTTAATTCTGAAATACAAACATATGTGAATTCTAAAAAAGTAAAAATTCAAAGTACGTTTCTACAGCTGACTCATGTTCTGAATGTGTTCTCCTGTATTTTTCATTTGATATATTTTGCTCTGTTGTCTATTCATTTGATTGTCTATATTGAAATGTGTTTTATCCGTCTTATCTGATTGTTGGATTCTGTTTCTTTTTTTTTTCTCTAGAAATTTGAAGGGTCCAATAAACTGAACAATTTCTGCAACTTCTCAACTTTCAAGTGTGTATGGGACTGGAAAAAGGAAAGCAAGACATGGGAAGCATTTGAGGACATGAAAACATGGGCGGCTAAGATACAGCATGAAACCCAACCAAAGTCTTTCAATTTGAAGGTGAAAATGAACATGTTCATGATGCAAATGGAAAGGAACAAAAATGCCCTTATTAAAGATTGCCATAATTCATGAACTGCTTTCAGTATTTTTACAGAGTTCCACCTTAAGGTGGATTATTTTGAAAATTTGTATGGGACTAGACATGATCTTTCTTTCTTCTAAAATTGAAATTAACTCAAATGTAAAAGAATAGCAAATATAACCATTGCACTAAACTCGGTTGTTCTCTTACATTGGATATGATTAATCATTTTAGGTTGTTGCAAGAAAAGAACTTTTACGAGACCAAGAGTGGTCTGTGCCAGGTATGACACCTAACGGTCTGACATGTCATTAAAAGTAATATAAATGCCGTACTAATAGCCAATAAAAATGCGACACGTGTCTTTCCACGTCAAGCTTGACGTGTCCCTGCCAATGAAAATCAAAAGAAGTAACTTGCCGTTAAAGATCACGGTTAAATCAATGAATCGTTCACAAGCCTCGGTGCCCAATATAAAGACCAGAATTCTGCCATTTTTCGGAAGTCTCCAGAATTACTCTCATGGCCTACGTTGAGCGAGGTCAGCTCTCTCTCTCTCTCTCTCTCTCTCTCTCCAATTAACACTTTTCTCGATGATGTGGGGAAAATTCTTGATTAAAAAGTTAGGTTATCATCTTCCATTTCTATTTAATAATGACCGGATTCGGTCTTTTTCTATGTTGGATTGATTTGTATTTCGATTTTTAGGGTTCCTTTTCTAGCAATTAAAAGGAGATTAAGCAGTTCGTATTTCGCTTCTTTGTTTGTGACTGATCATGTCTATCCCGCTAACTTTTGGTTTGCGATTCTCTTCCGTTGTTTTCTTAATATGATCATGAAGTTCTTTTTATTTGGGGGTAGACCTTCGTTAATTGCCGCTTGAATGAATATGTGAGGATGGCAATGCTTACTAGAAATTGCAGCAATTTGAGATCATTCTAATCGAACGCAAAATGATGTTCTTCAGCAGTGACAGCTGCTAAGTTTGGGCGTTTGTAATGTGATTGCTCCTTTAGTCATCTGGTAATGTGCTCCGCGTTGTTTTGGATCAATATTTAATGTTTGCTAGGTTTGGGGAATTTATTTGTTAAGAAAAATTGATTCATTCATTTTGTTAATTTTTTTTCCTTTATCCTTGCAAATGTATCAAGACATATGACTGCAAGTTATTGGAAAGTTAAAAAACGCAATATTGAGCTATAAAAATTTAATAACGCTTCAATTTAAGGTGTAGTTTTTCTTTAATTTATGCCCTGTAACAAATTGATGAGTTTGTGCCTACTTGCGTTGGATGCATTTTCTCTTTTTCAGAAGCTTCTTTACCCTCTTCTTCAGCCTTTTTCCCCTCTCTCTTAACCCAAAAAGATAGTTTTCTCTTTTCCTTTGCAACTGAACCTAACGCAATTAAACCTTGATTTTAGTTTGTTGCAATCAGCTACAAGAATCTTTCCCTGACATGTATCAAGACCATACTCTTGGACGGCTCCTTTTTCCCACTTCACTCTTTTGAAAATTTTGCAACTTGGAAGTTATCACTTGTTAATCATAATTGTGCAAAGCCAAATATGATTTAGAAAATTGTAGGAATTATTATATATTGAGTTTGGATGTTATAAAGTAATGTTAGGAGGGATATTTCTAAGATTTACAGCTATCTAAGGTAAGTTTCAAGAATGATAGAATTGTTTTCTATGTATTCTTCATTCCATTACATCTTTGCGGATATTTTATTAATTTTGTTTTCTGGATATTACTTGATTGAACTATCTGAGATAAGTTTAAGAATGATAGAATTGTTTTCTATGTATTCTTCATTCCATTACATCTTTGCGGATATTTTATTCATTTTGTTTTCTGTATATTACTTGATTGAAATATCTTGTGCATTATGTACCTTTCACTATTGACAGTTAAGCGGTATAACCAGCTGAACCGCTACTTTAGCCTGTCTTTTTTACCAATTGATAGACGTTTTCAGTGTAATCTACATAATTGCTTGTGATTTTTTAATGAATACCTGTGCGGGTGTAAATAAACTACGGACAATATCTCTGCCATATTTCTACTTTTTCCAGTTGTTAACTTGCTTGGTTTGTCCAGGTGTAGTGAAATCCAAGCGATCAATATGGCGTCTAAGGACAATCACGGATTTCTTCTGGGCCATTGTCAATTTTATTGGAGCATTTTTTGCAACAATGTTCTCGGTAAGACAGTAATCTTTTTGGTTAGTTGTTGGTAATGCAAGCAATTTATTCGCAACAAATTGAGACTTGATGTTCCTAACTCTTCCCTTCCTCCATGCTTTAGATGGAGAAGTCAAATACTTACAAGAAAGGCTCTGGTTCAAGCAAGAAATGGGATGGTGGACCTGGAGGTCCTGGTAGTGGTCCATATGGTGGTGGTGGTGGGGGTCCACGTCGTCCACCTCGTGGTCTAGACAATGTTCGGGGAATTGACCATAGTAAGTTCATCTATTTCCCTTTGTTTCTTTTGAACTTTGACCCACCAAAGTGTTTAATCTGTTACAGACAGCAAAAAATTGAACATGTATAATATTTATGTTTTGTGGTTAAATTCCAGATGCCCTACCAGCTTGCGGTTCCTGCTGTGGTGGCTAAGAGTCTGAGGTATCACTATGAAGGTTGCTGTCACATCTTTATATGCTTAGGCTGCAATGTATTCTTTTCTGATTTGGAACTTGTTAATGTGTTGATGTATAGCTTAAAGACCATGTAAAACAAGAGAATGTTTGTGCAGTCTCTTCTCTTGGATGTATTTTCCGACTGGTAGATATTTTACTAAAATAAGATTTTTTTTTTTTTTTTTTGGGAATGTTACTTAAATAAGTATAAGAGGTGGAATAATCTTCGTTAAATAAAAGAATATTTCATGAGTAACTACTGTTTGGGGACCGCAGTTACCGCAACCTACTTCCTACGACTCTGCATGAGCTTCTTTGGTTCTATTAAAAGGTTGAAGAAATCTACCTTGAGGATGTGTCCGTTGTACGACCCTTGAATCCACTGACCGCTAACTAGCCACGGTCAGAATATAATTAATTCATCATCTAATTTTCCTTTTCAGGTGGTTAATTGCATTTATGTAAGAGAGAATAAAATTTTTTGATTCCTATACTCTTAAGATCTACATCCTGAATAGGAAATCGAATAATACAGTTATATGGAAAAAAAAAACACTAATAAAGTCCTAAGCTCGAGGAAATTCAAATCTTGCCATGCCTAAATAAATTGGAAATTTAGTTGATTTTTCTTTCCAAACCTGTATCTTCTTATTTTGCATCACCTGCGCTATAAATGTATTTCGAGAGAAACGAATTAACCTCGTCAGTTGGAAAAAAAAAAATAAAAAGAAAAATATTCCGCTTACAAGTTTTCCACTAATTGGTAGATTATTTATTAATTAGAACGTTGTTGTATCTCTTTCTTAAAATTTTATTGAGCTACTTATATACTGTTGCAGCCTAATTATCGTAGTAGCTGGCAATGTGATTTGCTTTTCTTATGTGTGTTATATTAGCTTATTAATATTAATTAGTAGAAAGAAAATTTATTTTTCGAAATTTTCATCTTGTTTCAGTGAAATTCTTGTTGATCGAAGAGCGTTGGGAGGATGGAACACTGGATAGTGACGGCGCTCGTGGTGTTTGCTGTAGTTGCGTTGGGACTATTTGCCGGTTGTCACCATTTGTGTTTTGGCTCAAGAAGATCGGTGCAGAGGTCTGAACCTGCTTCTGCATCTCATCCTGAACCTGAAGCTGCCGCCGATGATGCAGCTGATGATGCCGCTCGTACTCCCTCTAATTCTGCATAAATTAATAGCAAATTTTATAGCCTAGTCATGCCTTTATTTATTTTTCTCTAGTTACATAATTTTTCATATGATATTTTTATTTAATTGGATTAATACCAATGTATTAACTATCAAATAAATAACCAGTGGTCTTCGCTGCTGGATTTTAATTGATGGTAATTTTATACAATTCTTAAATTTACTTTTAAATAATTATATTTACATTTTATAATTTGCATTTGACATTCACACTTTTAATTTCTTCAATCATCGATTTACTTTAAAATTCCAACTTTAAAGTAATCCTTTTTAACCGAATATAAATAATTGATGTAGCAAAAGAAAATTATTGCAGCTATGTCCTCTAGCACAACTCTCTACAGGAATAAAAAGAACGCTCAGTTTCTACCATAAAATTTAGCTCCTGCAAGTCTTAAACTGAGTATGTAAATATATTTGTATGGTTTAATATTCTAACCACTAATTAAACCACTAACATTTTTTTATCCCTACTCATAAAATGTCAAAACTATCAAAATAAAAACTCGAAACATACATAACTAATTTAAGTTAACATTTTCTCCCAAAAAAAAAAATAAAAAAAGACACTTTTATATTTGGAGTTATACACTTATTTTCTAAATTAATAAAACATATTAAATAAGATTAAAAAGACCTGAGTAGTCTTAATTTTTTTTGTGTTCAAACAATACATTAAAATACCACATCCTTTTCCTCATTATATTACAAAGTTAAGTTATTTAATAATAAATAAACAAATAAATTTCAATATACATAATATATATAAATCAACATATGTTATATTAATAAAACAAATATTAATTTACTTTGCATCAAAGATTAATATATTAATATTTAAAATTTTAATTAATTAATTTTTGTAAAAAATATATCGTCTAACTTTTAGTAGAAGATGTTCTTGAAAGAAAAAATTGCTAAAAGCAAATGACAATAAAAAACAATATAATTAATTAAAATAATTAAATAAATTTTAAATATGTTTAGTTAATTATATGATAATTTTTTTATCAAATATTTTTTATTATTTAATATTGATAGATAAATATACTTAATTTTTAAAATTTAAATCGATTTTTAAAATATGAAATGACATATAATAAAAAAATATTTTAGGCATTTTCTAAAAATATGCTGATTTTGATTATATTACCAAAATGAGAAGTTTGTATATACATTTTCATAATACAAAATAAATTTAATATAGATTAAATTATGAGGTCAGTTTTGTAATTTACTGACAAATTTGCAAATACCAACTTTCTGATACATCTTATTTTATTCTTATTTTTAGTATTATATCTATTTTCGAGTGAAAAATAAAAAATAAAAAAAGAAAAGAAAAACTCTAGCAGAAAAGAAATATCATTCGCTCTTACTACACTATTTGGACAAGTGTGTTTCCCATAGGTGGAGCTGTCAGAAGGGGAAGAGCCAAAACTTCCGCCTCTTCAGTCAATCCGAACGAATCAGTGGATTAGTCAGGAAGATGCTGATGGCTTTGGGCCACGCTCTAATTGTTGACTGCTCGGGCGAGCATTTGAAAGGAGCAGCAGTGGCTTCCGTCGTGGACCAAAGCTGCTTCGCATGATTGCCGACTACGTGTTCGACATAATGCCGGTGAGTCAAATGGCATCTTTCAGCTTCTCCTGCCATGCGCGCTTTAGTAGAGTATCAAATGTCGATATCATCCTCTAATTTCCAGTTTCTCCACGTCAAGATGTCGGCAGTTGACACCCACGGAAAATGTTGAAGTGAAAATCAATCTATGGAGAATCAGTTGAAGTCAGAAGTATCCAAGTGCATGATTGAAGGGATCTTAGCCCCCCTCCAAAAAAAAAAAGAAAGAAAGAAAGAAGTAGTAAAATTAAAGCAAATACGAAATATGTATGTTTATTCATGTATATATAGTTATATAGCCTTAGATTTTAATGCTCATAGTTTAGAGGCTTGCATGTCCAGAATTTTCAAGAAATTTGCCTTGAATTGGTAGACTACCAGCTCATACGGTTACTCATGTGTTCGACCAACTGCCCCACTGAAAACTATGGAGATGACCGCAGTATCTACATGGAATTAGCAAGAAACATCAAGCCCACAAAAGAATAGTAATGAAAGGTCATTGAATATCGGAAACTATGCACGAGTTTTTGTTTCGTCGTGTAGTACTCAAGCTGGGTTATTTGTATAGTTCATTTGTGGAGTTTTCATTTTTATTTTCGTCCTCTTATTTGGATTTTCTTTTCCAACTTTGTATTGTTCATTTCTGTAGCCTTTCGTCTTCTTTTTCTTTTTTCTTTCTCGCCAACTTTGTGTTCTTCTTTCTCGCAGAGGATCCGCTCTGAGTTAATATAACCCACGAATTGCGCATTGAGTGAGTCCCACGTACAAGTAACAGTGACGCACTACGCAAGGAGGGATGCTGCACGCAACCTGTTTCGCTCCCTCACTCAGTAGAGCGACTTCTCCATTCTTATCGTTAATGTTCAAGTTTCCATTGCAGTTATTTCCCCGCAATAGCCGTCGCCTGTTTCTCCGCCATAGTTATCGATCTTCGGTTGCTTCTTCAGCCACGTGGGTCCATCGCTTTCCCATGGACGGACGTGCCCATCTGTGTACCGCAGCTATAGCTGCTAAGAAATTTGCCGTACCCGCGTCCGATCAAATTTCCAACAAGGCAAAGAAGAAAGCAAGGCGAGAATCTCCTGAGGGAGTGCTGAGGTACAAACTGGATATGTGCTCGAAGCACGGAGACCTCGTTGAGGCCCTTCACCTATACGATGAGGCACGGAGGGAGGGAGTACAACTTAGCCAGTACCATTACAATGTAATACTCTACTTGTGCTCTTCGGGTGGTTCTTCCGTTGAAGTAAGTGGAGATTGGGATGGTGAAAAGGACTCGGTTTTGGGGCTTAAGAGGGGCTTTGACATTTTCGGACAGATGGTTGCGGATAAAGTTGCTCCTAATGAGGCTACATTTACGAGTATAGCGAGGCTGGCTGTTGCAATGGACGATCCAGATAAAGCATTTGATTTAGTGAAGCAGATGACAAGTTTCGGTATCCCACCAAAACTGAGGTCATATGGACCAGCCCTCTTTGGTTTCTGTAAGAAGGGGAAGGTTGATAATGCTTATGAAGTTGATGCTCACATGGTTGAAGCTGGAGTAATGGCAGAAGAACCAGAACTTTCTGCTCTTCTGAAAGTTAGTGCTGACGGAAAGAAGGCAGACAAAGTGTATGAGATGTTGCAACGGCTGCGAGCCACTGTAAGGCAGGTCTCTGAATCAACTGCTGAGATTGTTGAAGATTGGTTTAAATCTGATGATGCTGCAACAGTTGGTGTGGATAATTGGGATGAAAACTTGGTAAAGGAGGGAATTGTAAAGGGAGGAGGAGGGTGGCACGGGCAGGGGTGGCTAGGGACTGGCAAATGGAACGTTGTCAGAACTCAGATGAATGAGAAGGGTGTATGCCGTTCTTGTGGTGAAAAGCTTGGTTGTATTGATATCAACCCAACAGAGACCGAAAATTTTGCTACCTCATTAACAAATTTGGCTTGCCAAAGAGAGGTCAGGGCTGACTTTACTTGCTTCCAGGTACAAGATCATTTTCCATTTGTTTTCCGTTTCTGAACCAATAAATGCAGTTTCTTTTTCTTTTCTGTGTTGCACTTGAATTTATAAATGCACGTTTCTTTCACTCTTTTATTTTTTCAATGACATGCAATTATGTATTTTATGGTGTTAACAAATAGTTTCCTATACAGGAAAAATATCAGTAAGTCCCTTTTTTTTCATTAAAATAGTATGGAAAAGCATCTAAAACTATCCCAAAGTCCAGGTAAGAAATATTGCCTGGTGGAGGAATGCCTTGAGTTATGGATTTCATAAATGACATTTGTTTTCTGTAGTTGGAAACATAATGATGCTAGAAGTTAACTCAACATTGATTTTTGACTCCTACAATAATTATGATTTATCAAAACATTCTTCCCTAGCTGGTTACAAATGGAATAACATGTTGATTATTTCATTTTCTATCAAAGAGGTTTTACTTCCTAATTAACTTTGTAAGTCCTTATTGAGATATGCTTGATGTGGATCTGTAGACAAGAAGATCTGGTGGTGTTTTTGTTGATACCCATGGATGCAGGGTATTTTTACACTGTTACTTCTTTGAATGATACTAGACTTACAATGATTCTGTTCATATTCACATTCCATCCTTTGTCATCATTACTTATTACTTTTTTTTATAAAGAAATCATTAGTTACTTATATTATAAAAAAGTAATCCAGTTTTTGCTACTTTCAATTGCTATTGCTATGTTAAAATTATTGTCAGTGATGACTTGCTGATTTGAAGGTGAACTCGTGCAGGAGTGGCTGGAAACACATGGTCCATTTGATGCTGTTATAGATGGTGCTAATGTTGGCCTTATTAATCAACATACTCTCAGCTTTAACCAGGTAAGCAAGACTCCGCGAGTACACTTTAGGAGACTCCACATTCTGTTCCTTGTGACACTAATTGGATATCATTTGATTGTAGCTTAATAACGTGGTCAATCAATTACGTGAAATGAGCCCATCAAAGAGATTGCCACTTGTTATTTTGCATAAAAGTCGTGCAACTGGAGGTCCTGCTCAGAAGCCTAAAAACAAGTACTTGTTAGAAAGCTGGAAAAAGTCTGGTGCACTATATGCTACTCCTCCTGGTTCAAATGATGATTGGTTGGTCTCTATATCATGAACTATTGATGAATTGGGTTAAATTTATGAACTAAGCCATATTCATATTGCTATCTTTTTCTTTCTTTAATGTGCTCTCGACTTCTGATACTCTGTCTTGGCGTGTGCTTTGAAATGAACCAGAGGGTGCTAAGCCTACAGTGGATATTTGCTTCCTCACAAATATATGTTCCTAGGAATATTGTTAGTCTGATCTTTTCAGCACGTCTATGATTTCCTCTTGCTTTCCATGTTAAGCTATGCATACTGATCTTATCTCTGTGAAATTATTTCATTTGGGGGTTGAGAAGGATGTTCAGCCCCCTCAGAAATGTGGAACTCTAATCATATCGAAAGTCCTTTGCTCCAAATCCTAATGTTAGACTGGCCGATTATGGAACCTTATTTGTTGCCCAAATGGTATAATAACCTGGGATCACATTTTCTATCATGTATATGATCTTTTGACCATGACATTGACAGACATCATCAGATAGCCACACTTTTGGAGTTCTCAGTGAGATTAATCAACCATGAAAATCTGAATGTAGATATATGTGATAATCCATGACTGGGTTACAGGTTAAGATTGTACTATATATTTGTTGTTAGTCTTTTTGTATTCATTGCGGCTGTTTTAGCAGTTGTAGCAATTGACTGAAATTTGTTAACAGTCAATTTAGAGTTAATCTTCATTTAGAGTTTCTACTGCAACTGTACGATTATGATCTTCTCAATCCATCATTTGCAAAGTTTGCTTGGAACTTTCCTTTACAGGTATTGGCTATACGCCTCTGTTAGTTGCAAGTGTTTATTGGTTACAAATGATGAAATGAGGGACCACTTGTTCCAGTTGCTAGGGACTAGTTTTTTCCCAAGATGGAAGGAAAAACATCAGGTACTTTTCCTCTTCCTTCTCCTCTTTTCAACCCAAGATGAACTTGGCCTGAATTACTGGTCTAGAAAACATTGAACCGTTACAATCCATGACGAACCATAATGATAACAATTTAAGGAGGTCCGGATGCCCGAGAAAATTTGCTGCTGTAGGAGCATATATTTTATCCATGTGAAAATGATTCCCTGTTGCCCCATCTTAATAGGAGCTGTCAGTAGTTGAACCTTCAAGAAGAATAACATCTTTACAAACATGGGAATCCATGATTATGGACGTTATGTTACTAAAGCATGTATGCAATTTGAAGAAAAAGGAATTCTAAACTATGCTTGGCTCTCTAATTTGCAGATTCGACTGTCGGTCTCAAGGAATGGACTTAAACTCCACATGCCTCCCCCTTATTCAATTGTTATTCAGGTGAGGATTGCTCTAGTTAATTACTACTGGTATACATTATTCCTTTTTTCATATGGAACTCCTTTCATAGTTACTTTAATAATGCTGTGAGGTACTGCAGGAATCAGAAAATGGTAGTTGGCATGTGCCAACCACCACCAGGTGATGATCTTCAGACATCCAGGCAATGGTTATGTGCCACCAGAACCAGGTTGAGATAATTGGTTTTTGGCTAATCTGGCAGAGGAATGGGAAGAGAGAGCCTGGCCATGAGAGGCAGGAGTAAAGAAAGGTGATATCTTTATACTATTTGCTGTGTATGCTTTATACTCATTGGCAATTTAAGGTCCTGAAATAACTTTTGGTGTAACTTCTGTGTTACTTGCATTTGTTTAATTTATAAAAGGGTCAATTAATTTAATTATACTTTGTATTATGTTTAGAACAAATTTAAAAATCTCGTGAAATTTGTGTGTATCTCATCTAGAATATAATGTAAAATTGGAGAATGTAATTTAAATTCTTTTAGAAATGACAATTTCTGTATTATGTCTTCTTAATGACACTGCTGATCATGTTTAATCAAGACTATCTTCATTCCATCATCTCTTAGTTTCTCATCTAAAACTATTTTGCACAAAAAAAAAAAAAAAAAAACAAGAATTGAAGAAAGGGGTTGGAAATAAATGAATTATTTTTTCTAGAATTTATTTAAAAAGTATCATGTCAAGTCTTTTAAAGTTTACTTATAATTAAATTTTCATTATTTTACAATTAAATTATAAATAATTTTTATATATTTAAATAATTTATTTGTACTCTCATACCTTTAGTCCTTTTAATGCTACGATGCGAGTCGTTTTAATATTACAATGCGTGTTTGAGAAATTTTTATTAGACGTTAATAAAATAATAATAATAATAAATCTCACAACAAAATTATAAGATTCAACGAAAAAATTGAATTTTTAGATAAAAAATATTCTCAATAAATTTATTTTATAGAAAATATTTTAAAACACATAAGTCAATTAAAATAGAAAAAAAAAAGTGATGTTCATTGTTAAAACACTTCAAGTTTAATCCCTTGCGTGTTTGCATTATGTGAAAATATTATAGGAGGAAACGGACCTAGAAAAGCCCGCAAGTCGCAGCCCATATTTCTCCAGCCCAAACTAGAGATTTCTAGGGTTTCACTGTGTGTGCCAGTGCTATAAATATATTTCTGTTTATCCCAAAACGCATTTAGGGTTTACGGAGAGGCGAAGTCGGGAGAGAGGAGAGAGGGAGAAAATGGTGAAGTTCCTGAAGCCAAATAAGGCCGTCATCGTCCTCCAGGGCCGCTATGCCGGCCGAAAGGCGGTTATTGTCAAGTCATTCGATGAGGGAAACAGAGACCGTCCCTATGGCCATTGCTTAGTTGCAGGGATCAAGAAGTACCCGAGCAAGGTCATCACGAAAGGACTCGACCAAAAAGACTGCCAAAAAATCCAGAGTGAAAGGCCTTCATCAAGCTCGTTAACTATCAGCACTTGATGCCGACCCGTTATACCTTCGACGTGGACTTGAAGGATGTGGTCGCCGTCGATGCTCTTCAATCTA
>NW_019014656.1:172749-189140 GCF_000150535.2 Carica papaya | reverse complement strand
GAATTTCCCATAATACATATCTAGTTGAGCATGATAGCATGGTGGAATAAATAATCATAGGAAACAACGATACTTAATCCATGATGATTTATGTGGTTTTGGCGCTTGGGCCTACTTCACACCTGCCAACTACCTAGAGACTGATCTACCACACTTATCTTGCTCAACTATTCTAGGTCAAAGCTACTACACGCCTAAATTTTAGAACAGAATAGCAATCTTTATCCTTCCAACAAAAAAGCTACAGAGTCCCTACAGATATGAGCTCAATAAGGACCCATATACAGATTTCTCAAAATGCCAATAATATTGATTTACTACACACTAAAGGCAGACAGATGGGTTGGTTTTCTCTCTAGTTTTTTATTTTGTCTTTTTTCTTCTTCTGTGAACGTTGAGGGAAGATGCAGATATGGCTGGTGGACTCTAGGATTTCAGCACGGAAAACATCATATAAAAGAACCTTACCGCTTTTTTAAAAGTAGCCAGTGCCGCCATGACACAAGCTGCAGAAACATTGGCAATTAGAGTCCCAAATGGAATCCATTTCAAATATCTTCCGTTCCCCAGCCCACGTCCATTAAGACGGGCTAAGAACCACCTGATCCAGACACCTAGAGGCCCAACTATGCAACCCAACCACAGCTCAGCTGCACTGCTGCCGCTGTTGAATTCTCTTTTGATCAATATTGCACTAACAGTCCACATAACTGCAAGCATCAGCAACATCACAAGAACTACAACCACATGATGCCTGTGGCTGTCCAGCCTCCAATTGCTACAAGAGCTAAATGTCCCTCTTTTTGAGCTTGTACCCAGCCTGAAAACGAGCCATCTGAAACCCTTGGCAGTCTCAACCCCAAAAATGATCGAATAGGCTACCAGAAACAAGCCTGCAAGAAACCATAATGGTTTTAACAACCAGGCCAACACTTGTCTATATATAGTAATATAGATCAGTAATAATACAGTAATTTTTTCAAGGGCACCTTACCATAGACTATACATCGAGAATGCCACATTACCTATAAGAAAGCCAAGCACAGCAAACACCCACTGGCCGTTAACACTAAGATCAAGCATCTTTTGGTTCCAACCACTGAAAGTTGTCAGGCTTCCCAAATAGCCAGTTGTCAATCCTATAGCCAAAAAATCAGATATCCTGGATATATCTTCTTTGAAAACAACACCCCACCAGCCCATCAAGAAAGAACCGACCTAACAGAATTAAAAAGATTTTTATGAAATGTAACTCACACATGTAATTTCTATGTACATTAATGAGGGGAAGAGAGAATACATATAAATGCAAACACATTCAATGCCAATTTGCATGAGGTTGGAGGGGACTGCTTTTTCTTATTTAGTCAGTGGGGAAAATATTCCCGCCGACATTCCATACACTTATCTCAACAATAAACTAGGATGCCAAGTCTCCAGCTTAAGCCATATCTTTAGTTCACAAGTAACTAGATTTTCATCTTTTCAGAGTTCAATGGATACAGATTCAGATTCATATTCATATAGCATACCAATTACATATACCTCAAAATACTTTCAAAGGGGATACATATGGTTTCCCATGCATATAGGAATGAATTGTTTCTGGGTTACTTAAGTAGCATTGAATCATCTACAAATGCACAATGCCAACAAGAAGTAATAGACACTTAAAAGAGTACAACCTAGCAACTCTTTGGCAGATTGGTTCTTTTGTTTAAAGCATGACGACCAAGAAATCAATATGCAAAAGGATCCAGAACCACTGAGACAGTACATTAAAAAAGAAACAAAAAAGTTAAAAGAAAAGGAAGCCAACCAGTGCCCCCAACAATAGACCATTTTGAAAATGATGGAAGTTCCCTATCTAGAATGTACGATAATGGAAGATTGGTAAACAAATTTTAAACAAACGGCCATCACATTGTAGATACGTTATATATGATTAATGTGTATTTTTGAGAGGAAGAGAGAGAGAAACCATATTAGAAGGAAGATCAAGGTAAAGAATGCTCTGATCACTTGTCAATCTAGCAACACCAGGGCCAAATAGTTTCTGTAATAGGTATCTTGTCAAAACCTGCGCATTTTAACATATGAAAGTTAAACATTCTAGCAATTCAATGACTGAAAAATGTGCATTCCAACACAGAATCTCCTATTACGGACAAGAGTTTTTCAAGTTAAGGATTAAGCACGTTACCCCAAGAATTCCAAAAACTGCCAAATGGATCAGACATGATAAGTATTCAAACGAATGTGGCAAAACTTTATCTTCCCCTTGTCCCTGATGTGAACCATGAAAAATATGGTCAATTAGATACACTTAATCATCCAGAAAAAAAAAAAAAAAAGAAAACCCCACCATCGCACTATTTAGCCGCTTCTCTGGACAAAAAGAAAATAGCTAAGATCTATTAGCTCAAGCTCACTTGCTTTTTGTCCTTGGACTGGACAAGTGCCTCAGTGGAGATAGGAGATATAATTTCATCTGGCAATGGTGTCACTGCAGAGATGGTATTTTGTGCTGAAGGATCATGAGGCCAAGATCCATATGACTGAAATATGTGATTTTCTGGAATAGGAAGAGCTAATTCATTCTCTAAAGCATTATCAAAGGAAAAACGAAGACTGCCACTCTCACTGTGTCTTTTGCTCTGAAGAGCCCGATCACCAATATCTCCTGCCTCGGAAACAGTCTCACTCTCAATGTCATCATCTATTTCAAGAGGCACAGCACCAGGTAAACTTAGGGAACGCCTTCTCAGCGAAGAACCTTCACTGCTGGTCCTACTAAATGATCCAATTTGTCTGTGTTCAGCGTCATTAGTTCCATGACCCATGACCTTCCTGCAAAAACACAGAATTCATTTCTTCCAAATAGACAAATAAATTGGTAGAAACATATAGAGTGGACTCACGTACAATAAGGGTGCAGAAGCTGATGCAATTATTAACGATGATGTCATTGCTTAAAATTTCTGGAAGTGTCTCAACAACTCTGCTTTAGATAAAATTTTTGAACCAAGGATAGACTTATAAATGAGCACAAAATGTCTAGATTTATTCCAAATATATTGTAAGGTGTCTCTTGTTTGTAGGAGCCAGCACGTGGGAAAGAAATAGACATCATTTAGGACCAGCCTAACCTGCAGCCTATTATTTCTGCTAAAACAAAAGAGTTTCACCCACTAGCACATCTACAAGGCTCTCCACTAAAAGTTACATTGACTGTCTTAATGGAGAGGAATATCTCAAGAATAATGAAGTAAGGTACCAGTAAATATGATAATAATGATGACGTCTGCAAACTAGTCTTCTGATTTCCAAACAGTTCATTTAACTCAAGAATGAATCTGTAATACCAACACTATCGACAAATTATAGCTACTAGCCATGTATGGCCAGATAGGTTCCTTCCAATTTCCACCCTTTTCAATAGACAGTAAAATATACGCTTTCGAAGATTGAATTAAGCTAGCATGACAAGACCGTTGTCTGCTTTCAATAATTCAATTGGTAACATAATACAAAATTTTGCCTGCCAGTTCCGAAGTCATAGAACCAATATTTATGAATTTAAAGGAAGTTTCGTTTTGGGGATAAGAAAATTGAACATCAATCTGTACGTATGTAAACAGGTGCAAGCCAATCGTAATTGATTTAAGCCCAAAAAACGACAAAAGTAACAAGGACAATAGGGTTTGCTTATATTTCACAGTTCCTGAAGATCTGCCCTCCACTAACACATCCACAGAAAAAAGGGAAAAGGGAAAGGTACATTATGGAAGCCCCACTTCAATCCAATTGGTTTTCCAACTAAGAAAAACTAAAAAAGGAATCTCTGTTCTATTTCGCCTTGGCTTTTATGCTAAAATACTCTCCATCTGGCCGTGAATAATTCTTTCGCTATATAAGATTGTAAGCGAAACGTATGCAGGAGCTAGCAAAAAAAAAACCATAGACCAATAAAGTGTAAAAGGCTGAAAAGGGAGAAATAATTTAATTAAAACTGCACCAGAAAGCAAACTCTACATGACTTTTAAGTATTAAGAAATAGCAATATTATTGAGAGAGGGATAGAGAGAGAGATGTACCAGAAAAAGGAAAAGAAGCCTTTAAACTTCGCCGAACCGAGCACTCAGATTCACACCAAGCAAACGTGTCGATTCAACAGGAAAGAAAGCAGCCGAGGCCCGAAAGGAACAGCGATATCAATCAAAGAATTGGTGAAATAAATCGCAGACGAAAAGAGAAAGTCTGGGAACCAAGACTCAATGAGACTCCAAATCAAACTTGTTTTAAATAATAATATCAACAATAAACGGAGGTCAAAGGGGAAAAAAACTAAGAAGAAATGAGGATCAGAAGCGTATAAGAACAATAAGGGTCTTGCGGAGGGACAAAAGCGGTGTCAAATTGCACCTCCCTGCAATTAATAGAGAAGCCGCCCAGGCCATTAGTCGACCACGTTTCTTTTATTCGTTACTGTTTCAGTTTTTTGACCGTCGAAAATGAACACAGTGCAAGTAAAAAAGAAATAAAAAGCTAAATACCCCAAAATTCTGTTCTACTACAGTAAAAAAAAAAAAAAAGATGAAGCTGAATAATTATTTTGATCGTCTAGCTAACAGCTGTATGGGCAAGAAGTGAATCGAAGTTCGATAGCCGTTGATTTCTGACGGTTCCAGATCTGGTGTTTGATCGATTGATAGGGCATAAAAAAAAAAAGAATGGATTTTTAGTTGAGTTAGAATGTAGAGGGCTCAGCCTCACGGAGAATGAGATGGTTGAGATGAACGTGCCGACCAAGGCACAACTCACCGTAAGTGCTGGTTCAGGTTGCTGTGTTTCAGAGCCGCAGGGGTTGCTGGTCTTTACAAAATAATAACAATAATACTAAAAGCATGATTTGTAACTCCTCCATTCACTGTGGGCATCACACCCCCATGAAAAAGAGATAGAAAGGCCAAAATTTAGGGGGATGTTATACAATGAAAAAAAATTAGGAAGATAAACATTTAATTTTGTTAGAAAATTTTATTTGTTACGAATTTTTTGTTATCTGTTTTCTCTCGGCAATTCAATTTTTTATGTCCTAAATTAGAGAAAAACTGATGGTATGAAAATAGGTAAAATATCTAATTAACATTATAATTTTATTATATTCTTAAATACCCATAATGTATGTATTCTGATAACATAATTAATATTTTACTTTTATTAACGTCTCATGAATTTTTTTAAAAAAAATATGCTTTTGAGTTATTAAAATATCTAAATAAGAAAAAGATGTATTTACATATTTAAAACATTAAAAAATGTACACGTGCATTTTTAAATAGTTATAAATACATTCAAACAGTAAATATAAAAGAATCGCTAAAATATTATAATTATATTCAAGTATATTAAATAATAAAAAATATATAAAAATAATTAAAATGTAACATATATATATATGAAGTATTTTAAAATATATTTAAACACTCGTAAAATATCGTAATATATAGAATATGAGAATGCTCAAAATTACATTTAATTATCTAAAAAGTTTAAATACACTTTTGAGTGTTTTAAAAGTTAATAATTATTAAAGTACTTGAAACTCTCTTTTTATGTATTTAGAATTTTTTTTAAAAAAAAATGTATTTTAATACTCACAGTGCTTGAAGACTCGGTCGGGGTATTTGAAAGTATTGGAAACATGCTTGAGTAATTGGGGCCCCTTACAAAATGAGCCAATATAATACATGCCTTAATATTCGCTATTTAAAAAAAAAAATGTATTTTAATACTCATAAATATGATTAAGGGTCTAAATTTATTAAGTCTTTTAAATTACAAATTTTATATGCAATCATCGATAAAGAAAACATATAATTTTATGGACCAATTTCAATGTTAAAAGTAGTTATATTTTAGTAGTAAAAATGTCAGAATCTATTGGTTTAAGATTAAGAGTTTCCTGAACTTAAAATTAAATTTGACACTGGATTCGATTATTATTAACAAAACTAATAATTCAGTTCATGTTGTCTTAAAAAATAAAATAAAACATGAGAGTCGGAGTCAAAATACAAGAGGATGACCCAAACCAAGAAAAACAAAAATAGAAAGGAGAGAGGCCGGGAAGTTGACTTTTGACGTTTTGACAAGCAGCGAATTGAAAATTAGAGAGACCAAGTCCGGTAGCTCAGCCGCTAGCGTGGCGTGGAACTGAAGCTAGTGCTGTGGCCAGGTCTGCGTAAGAAAGACGCCCTACGCTGCTCTATATATAAACCCCTTTAATGGAACACCAATCCAAACTAGTACTTTTCAAGGAATTCAAAAGAGTGTGAAAAACCAAATATGCAAATTGATGAACCCGCCGCCACTCCGGGTATATATTCTTTGTTCTCTTTCTTTTTATTATGTGCACATACACAGATATACTCATATATATTGGAAAGATTAGCAATTTTAACCTTGGTTTTTTTTTTTTTTGCAGGGAAGAATGAAGAACCCGTTAGCTTTGGTTGTTCAAAAATTAAAAAGCAGATACCCTTTGTGTTTTCTCCACCAAACAACACAACCCTTTTCGGTACTACAAATGGAGCTTCCTCCTCTGTCTCATTTTCTCCGTTGTTTGCTTCTTCTGGAGATTCTATTCCTGCTTTTGGTTGTGGCCTGAAGCTCCCTACTACCCATCCTCTTAACCCCTCTCCCCAACCCTTCAAAAATTCCCCTAATCCTTTCTCTTCTTTTTCCAGTTCTTCATTCCCATCTAGTTTCAATTCTGGATGCACTTCTTTCGATTTTTCAGCCACTCCTCTCCATTGCTTCTCCAACATTCCACAACTCCAAACTCCCAAATGGGGAACCAAACTTGCTGCTTACTCACCAACCATTGATCCTAACCATAATCAATCCCTAACTGGCAACTGCAGCTTTCTCTTTTCCATATCAGCTATGCCTGCTTACGGAAACAAAACCCATGAAGAACTCAGGTGGGAGGACCATCAAACTCAACCTAGAGCTGCTGTCTCTCTGCAGTGGCCCCAAATGGGTGCACTTGGTTTTCCAGTTTTATCTGGTGCTGGTGGATGGGGAAATTCACTGCCTCCATTTGCTGTCGTACCCCTCCTTCCTCAACCGCCCACCACCTTTTTTGGCCTCACTCCTCTTAACCCCTCTCGCTATACACCGTCAAATGTTTCGTGGTCTATCACTTTTTCCCCTTCCCTTTCTTTTTGACATCTTTAATAGTTTCAATATCTGGAAAGAATTCTTGTTTCTTCTCTTTGCTGCTTTTATTGTCTCCTGAAAATAGTTCCAATACTTGGAGCAATTTGTGCAAAGAATAAAGAGTGTTTGTTTCTAATGTACTGTGGAGAATTGAGTAATTATCTTTTACTTAGATTTTGTTTGCTGGGTTCAATACAATCAATGTTAAACTGCGAAATTCATATACATATTCATATGTTTTTGTTCGTGTTAATCACTAGGAGGGAGGATTCCCAAAAAGTCAAACAAAAAAATACGTTTATTAAATTAGGTGATATTCAAGTTCCTATATAGAGAGAGCAATTTCCTTTATAACAATTCTTTTTAAGGACTGAATCGGATTAAGATAATCTACTTATTTAAATTCAAAATTAACATTAGAGTTTGTTACTATATTTAGTAGAAATTATATTTTTTAAATAATATATATAAAAAAAAGCAGAATAAAAAAATGGGACACAAAGTACAGAGAAAAAAAAAACAGTCTCTCTCTCTCTCTCAAAAAGTCCTGAAGAAGAAGAAGAAGAGAATTTTAGTTGTTTTTTTCTTCAAATGTTTGAATTTGTACAAGAAATATTTATATTTTAAAAACAGTTTGTTATGTATTAATATAATTATATGTGATACTATATAAAATAATTTTAAAAAATTAATTACAGAATTAATTTATTAATTATATATTAATTTTATGAATTTTAAATACTTTTAATTTTTAGAATAAAGTTTTAGCCCATTTGATCATATTTTTTTACCAACATACTCCTCTCAAAATATAAACTTAATTAAGACAATTTTTTTTAATTAAAAGAGCAACTGGTTTTTTTTCTTTTTTTTTTTGGTCTTTAAATTAAAATTCCAGCTTAAACATTTTAATTTTACTAAATGCTAAGCAAATTCTCAAGTTTAAAAGTCATGAAAAATATCAGTTAATTCAAATATTTTTAAAACTTAAAAATATTATTAGTTTAAATTTTATTAGACTAAAAGTAAAATGAGAATAAAATACCTAAAAGATAAGTCTGATAATCCAAATGACTTATAAATTAAATAACTTAGAGAAAATTTATTTAAATGCCATTGAAAATCTATATTAAGTAAAAGATCTCACTCTAAATCCAAATGTCTACTTCAATCCTCTTTATAAATTTTTAAGTAACATAATATTTTTTTAGAATAACAATAATTAACATAATATAACTTACATATTCATAAAAAAATTTTTAGCTTAATTATAAAAGTAGTTTATTTTCTAACGTAGTTATTACTTTTTTAGTTACTGCATATCATTTTTTTAATTAGACCAGCATGAATTACATAAAAATAATAATAAATTTTATATGATTTAAATTAAAAATTGAAGTTGTTTCAAAATATAAACTAAAATTATAAGTTTCTGAAATTATAAATTTTTATATTCTAATATATAAATTATAACATTTAATACTTAATCTAAAAATATACATCAATTTTATTTTGAAATGTAGTGATAGAGGATCTTATAGGAACCAACAAAATAAAATAGGTTTTAGATACGGTAATTAAATTTTGTTCTTTATAAAGAAAATTATGTTTGATAATAATTTAATTATGGTAAATACTCGGTTGGTAAATTTATATACTATCTTTGCTTTCATAAACCTGCAGTGGTTAATTCGTGTTGGCATATTAAAACCAAAAAAGTAAGCTGTTGACGTGGATGCGCCTAATTCAGTCAAAGCCCAAAACCGATAAACCTCGAAAGCATCTGCGCCGTTGGATAGGATCAAATCCTCGATCTCCATATCTTGGCCGTCAGATCTCCTTCTCATATGGTCCCCGCACAAACCCAACTAAATAAACCGCCCAATCCCAGCTCTTAAGCCTCCGACGCACACCTCCGACACTCCACTCATTCCACCTTGGCGTTGCCACACCTCAGAGTTCCAGAACATTCTAGAACGAGTGGAAGGGACAGGAGACAGAAGTCAGATTCTCATGGCTGATACAATCACCCAGAGATCCACTGGAACAGTGAAATGGTTTAGCGCACAGAAGGGATTCGGGTTCATAGCCCCCGACGACGGCGGCGACGACCTGTTTGTCCACCAGACGGCCATCCGATCTGACGGCTTCCGCACTCTGTCAGATGGTCAGCCCGTTGAGTTCACCGTCGATCTAGGCGATGACGGCCGTACCAAGGCCATCGAAGTCGCTGCCCTCCGCAGGTCCCGTCGCGGAGGCGGTAGAGGGAGAGGATCATACGCTTCTAGAGGCAGAGGTGGCCCAGGCGGTGGAAGAGGTGAACGTGGTGGATACGGCGCTTATGGTGGCTATGGTGGGTATGGTAGCGGTGGAGGTGGTGGTGCGTGTTATAATTGTGGAAGGATGGGGCATTTGGCGAGGGATTGCTACCAAAGCAGTGGCGGCGGTGGTGGAGGCGGCAGTAGTGGAAGGAGGAAATACGGCAGCGCTCCTGGTGGTAGAGGCGGCGGTGCGTGTTACAATTGTGGAGAGGAAGGACATTTTGCGAGGGATTGCCCTAACGGTGTCGATCAGAAATGAGAAGATTTCGGGTCCACCTTTTCTTTATAGTCCTGTTTTGCATTGTGGATGTCTGCTTCGGGATTAGCTAGAGTGGATCAGACGCTTGATTCTTCATCAATTGGTTTTGATTGACAGAATTTGGGTATTTTGTCACTCACTATTTGGTAATGTTGGTGATTATTTTCTTAAATACATGATTATTCTTTTCTTTTAGTAATTATTCTTCATTATTTGTTATCTTTTACTTATTGTGCAAATATGAAATGAAAAGTTGTACTTAGTGATCCAATTGAGTCTAGTTTTACCTTTTGTTTACTCTGTTTGGCTAATTCATTGAAATTTAATTGATCGTTATTCCTGATTTCCGCAATGGTCCTGCTTTTGAAAGGGATGGCTAGCTATTTTCTCAATTTGATATTTTTCATGGATAAAATGCTTTGTCTTTTGCAATCTTTTATTCTGAAGCATAAAAGTTGTTGTGGTTTTAGTCATAAGGTGTAGCATGGCAAGAAGCCTGGGTCAGGGGGGCCACTTCAATCTCTAGCTTTTATTAGGCTTCTCTAATCTCTCTTTGTATGGTCGCTACATGTTGTGTTATCACAATCTCAGAGGTCAATAGCCACGCAAAAATCAATTTAATAGCTATAACATACAATCTTCACTTATCCGATTCCCCCAGGAAGCACAAGGACCAAATTGTACACCTACATGGGCCTTGAATTCTTGTTATCCTTATCCATGTTTTGTAACCTGAGGTTATTGTTAGATGTTGTTAGATTGCATTTCCTCCTTTGGGCTTGGTCAGTCACTTCTTGATGATCTAGTGCAGTGTCCTATCCTGCAGACCCTTTTGTGTTTCACTCTCTGTTCATCATTGTCAACCTAGATTTCTTTGTTCTTAATGAAAAATTTATTATTGAGAAACAATTTGAGCAAGTAACGAAAGATACACTCTGCAGACAATTATGTAGGAAATAGGAAGACATAGATGACATAAAAGTGCCAAAATTCCTTCTATGGTGTGTGGTAAAGTATATGGTTCTAGATTCTACAAGATTAATGATGTAAATACTTCATTAATTAATTTGTATTTTGAATTGGTAATTGAACTTATTTTATAGTCCTTAAAGTTAATGTTATATTTCCTAGAAAGAAAACAATAAATGTACCTTTGTTTAGTTTAATAAGCTACCATGAAGATCGCAGAATGGATAGATAATAGATAACACTGGCAAAGGGTGCTATATAAAATTAGAATTTTGAATTGCTCAGGAGCTAATTTGGCGGACCGTAGCCTACAGGGGTATTTGTTCATCCAAGAACAACACTTAGTATATATTATGATCTTATATTCATTTGTCTGTTCTCATGGAAGACTTGGTAACATTCATTCGTAATTTATTGTTCACTTGCTTAGAAATTCATACTTTATTAGGTGTGACCTACATAGTGCGTTGTGAATAATATTTTTGCCTGCACTTTAGGATTTTCTGCATCTGGCTTGTGTCTTACGTGATTCATTTAGAAATGAATGCTTTTATTTTTATACACGTTAACAGAAGGATTAGGATTTCTTTTCATGAACCAAAGAAAATAATATACTGATGGTTGGCCATTTAGGTTAAGAAACATAATTACTATTTATGCTGCATAGTAGTGGAATTCTCAGTTTTCAAACTTGTGAAACAAAATTTAAAGCATCCTCTACTATTAAATAGGGTCATGCTATGCATTGTGGATGTTGTGGAAGAGTTTTCCCACCATAAAAGTGGACAAGACTCTCTAGCATGGGCATTTCTTGAAAGGTGAAATATAATGGGCTATGGACAATATTGATAAGAGTTTTTATTTTTTGTTTTTGTTTGTTTATGTGTCTTTTCCTTTTCTTTTCTTGTGCAGACAGTTGTAGAACTTTCTAATTCCCGTGGTTTGAGTTGAAATATTCGCTTAACCTGTGATTGTCTTTGATAAGTCCTTCCACATGTGTTCCAGTTTTAATCAAGATAGATATTATGTATGTCAATTGCTAATTTCAGTTAAAGGGGTCCATCAGATCTCTCCTTTCACTCTTCTTCCTGAATCAAATCGCCTATGCCAAATTCTTTTCAACTTTTATCTAGAAGTACGAAGTCCGGTGACTGTATTTTCCTTTTCTCTTTCCAGTCTAAGAATATGGAAAATACATTCTTTTGCAGATGCTCACATGAATTAATTTATGTTACAGCTTCTGAATGGTGCTCCGCTGAGTACAAGTTACTAGAAAAATATTTCTAAAAATTCATTTTCAGGGAATCTTTATGTAAATGCATCCTTCTAACTTGAAAGTTAAATGTTTCAATTTTAACCATGAATTAGATATCATTAATAAATATGCATTTGCATATAGGTAGGCAGATCCTGTTACTAGTTTACTAGAAAAATGTTCCTAAAAAGTCATTTACAGGGAATCTTTTGTAATTACGTTCTTCTAACTTGAAATTTAGATGCTCAAGTTTACCCATGAATTAGATATCATTATTAAATATGCATTTGCATATAGGTAGGCAGATCCTGAATGGAATGTTAGAAATGCTAACCATCAACTACACATATAGGTAAGGCTGCTGAGTTTGCATCTGACTTGCACGAGCTCCATCATCAAGTTGCCAGTTTGCAGCATGTACCTAATGAGATGGGTAAATTTTGTAATGTAGTCATTAAAGAGACTACTAGTTATCAAATTGTTCCACGTCATCTTTTCCCTTCTGCTTTCTCTCAACCCTTATACTCACGTCCCAAGCATAAAAAATAACTTGTACATTTTAGCTATCTAGGCTGCACCTAATTTATTCTCGAGCAGCATGAACTGCATCTTATTCTGTGGAATGACCTCTCATTACCTAAAAGTAAGAATGAGAATGAACGGCTCTCTCTTAGATTTAGGGTTTTGATCAGAAGCCAGGATGAAAATGTTTCTCTTCCTGTTTTCTTGTTCTATTCGGTGTATATAGAGTCCATGTAGTTTTACCCAAGTAGAAGTTGTATGTTAATTTGTGCAAAGCAACCACCCTCTTGTTCTTGGTGGCAACTTCAGCACAACCTGAAGGAGCAAGGAAACAATCCATTGCGAGATAGAGTTCGTAGAACAAAATCCTGCGTCTCATGTTGGTAGTACTACGAAATGATATGTATACATATACATATATATTGGGTTTCGACTGTGTGAACTAACAGTCTTGAAAATGGTCATTGAGCTGATTCATGTCTGCTATTATGTTTGGTTA
Organism: Carica papaya; assembly: GCF_000150535.2. Next base: position 176,088 of record NW_019014656.1, on the reverse strand, counting down.
TCGTTTAAGTCAGACAAATTCTGTTTGGGTTTACAAAGGATTGTGGAAATAGATGTAAAGTCTTGGATACCATATTGGCAATGGTTTAGAGAAAAATATGGTGTACATATTTTATCAAATGTTAAAATAATAATAAAAGACATTTTTTTGCTTAATGAAGTTAAAGTTTTGACAAATTGGTAATCACGTTATCAGGGCTTGAGCAGACTTGATAGTTTATAGCCCAGTTGAAGATTGATTAAAGGGTTGACGTGTTGAAGAGTTCTACGCTGAAGTAGGTAGAAAATTCTACTTGTGGTAAACTATGAGATGGCCTTCGAAAGTAGAAGAAAAATTCTATCATTTTTACCCCTGGATATCTTTTCCCTCTTTTAGTGATTAAAGAGTTAAATAAGGTTACGTCTTCATGGACTCTTAGAACTAGAAACTTACTAAACTTGTATTTGAAACATTAAAATAAACAAGCCCATCTACGGACTTAAATTCCCTAGACTCACGACTGAGCTTTCTGCCGTGCCATTAGTCATGTAACTTGGTTCCTCTTGGAAGAAGGTGCCGCTCCATAATTTGTAGAGCTTCGGTCACCTGAGCTGGAAACGTGTAGCTGGGCGGAAGTCGCTTAGTCTGAGGTTTGGCCGACTGAGGTGGGCCTCCCATTTATTACCCACAGCCTACTGTTCCAATCTCTTATCGTGCACGCAGCCTTTGAGTAAAAGTTGCAATGCATCAACCAGCAAAAAAACACCAAGAAAAGTCTTTCTTTTTCATTTTTTTTCAGAAACGAAGAAAGAATGCTACGTGACACCACAAAACCATCTGACGAAGACAAATCCTGCAGAATCAGATACTGGAGACCATGCCCCAAATATTTCAGTGTTAAAATGGCAGCTTTGTAGAAACTTCTAAAGTCTTTTGACTAGTTACCTCCATTCATACTCCATGAATTCACATTTACATCCTCTGGACTCTCTCTCTCTCTCTCTCTCTCTCTCTCTCTGTTTTCGGACTAAAGTGGTTAGAGGGGGGGGGGGAAAGAAAGGGAAAACGAGAAACATAACAGAGATCCATAATAGTTCATATTTTGGATTGAAAAGTCACTTCAGCTGAAAAGAGAAGAAATATGCTTTTTCGGCCAACTCTAGATGAGCATCACACAAGTACGAATTATTTATCCATCATCGAAATCTCAAGTCAAACTCTTAACAATGCACCAATTTATTAAGCCATTATTTGATATTTACTCTTTATCAAAAAGAAAAGATTATAATGAGAAAAACTTTAGCCTCAGCAATCAACTGAAAATCAAAATCTACAGTATTACCAGTGGTAGATAATATCTGCTAGATAGAAGTGGGCAAAAATGAATGTACATCAGACCGTGCGTGCGAATTATTGTGAGAGGTAGGTTACATTATTTTATTTAATTCTTTTCACACCCTTCAATTCAGTACATGTGAGCTTTTCTTTAACAATAGACATTTAAAGCTACCCCCATACCTTTACTTCTTATCATCTTTAAAATTCTAGAATCAAATGTTAATTCATTTATTTCTGCTCAATGCACTTGGTATGTAAGCATCAAGATATGGTGGGTTCCTCTTTTTTTTAAAAAAAAAAAATTTTTTAAAGACTAAAACAGGATATACAGATATTTCTCAAATTTGATAATTACCTGAGGATGTCCAAGCACAAGGCGACACACACATAATCTACCAATCACATGACCTGTATGTATGTACGTATATATGTGTGTGTTTATATATAAATAAATATGTATGTATGTATGTATGTATATATATAATGGGACGATCAAAAGAGACGTGGATGGATAGGACACCATACATGTGTACCCCTACCAAGTTTCCTTAATTGATTATTCAGGAACCCTCATCAACATTCTGATTCCCCTTTCCACAACACAACAACCCGCAAGCAACACAGTTTCTCATCTTATGATTGTTTTTTTTTGGGCTTATTTTGATCGTCTTGCTAATATATAATATATATATACATTTATACATAATATATATACTCTGTTTTATTCTCTGCTCAGCTTGTTGGATGTTGTTTTGTGATGAGAGAAAGGCATTATTGGTTTTCCTGTCTTCATCCTCATAATTATTTCTGATCATCAATTTTAACTAATTATAATTACACTTCCTACCTGCAAAAACTGACTACTACCAAATAATTAATAAATCACCGTTCATAACTTGAAACATCACGCCTTGCTTGCTTGCTCGCATGCATGCATGCATGATATGTTACACTCCCATTACATGATAGATCCCGGACATCAATTTTAGATTAGGAAGTCAAACAGTTCAGCAATCTTGTTAAAATTAAGATATATATTTCCTCGTCAACTTTTTTCTGATAATATCATGAATAAAAGTTGCACGCAATCTGCCAAAGATGTATTATGTGAATCGGATTTCACATTTGCCGTTTGTTAGAAGACATTTACATGTGATCATTATTTTTCAAAGGTCAGATCTCTTTTCCCATCTCATGAACAGTTCATAATTAGTGTGTAAGTAATGTTTATTTATAACTTAATTTAGTAACGTACTCGTTATAAAATAAGTTATTTTACTTGTAGTAACTACTAATTAACTGAACGAAATGTGTATACTTTCTTTTATAATAGATTATAAATTCGAGTTTGATAGTGTATTTTTGTGTACATATTTATTTAAAGATTATTTTTATTACATTACAATTAATGTATAAATTAATATTTAATTAATAAATATATAAATTTATTAAAAAAGAAAAGTTTTGCTTGTGCTAAAGATCATAATCATAATTAAAACAAATAACTACATATATATATATATATATACTTATTTTATCGGCTACCAATTAAATATAAATGAATCAATGCATACAATATCCAACAAAGTAACAAGCAAGTAATAGATATACTCGTAGTGGGTACGACCGAGTGTTGGATTGGTTTTGACCAAATTTTCTTTTCACAGACAAAGACCGAAGTCGCTTTACTTTACCAATTAACATGGCAACACTAACCACCCCCCCCCCCCCCCCCCATTCCTCCATTTGCTTTAGGTTCCACATACGAAACCACTTTTTTAAAGCTGATAAATAAATGTTTTGACGCTCATCTTATCTATACACACGCCCTAAAGACATGCGCAGTATTATATTTCTGTGTAACATCTGCACGACATTGAGAAATTAAATTAAAACGAGAGGTGAGTGAAAATGACATGTCGAAATATATCGGTGGAATTATGAAACAGATTTGATGAAGTTACAAAAGAAGTAGGAAAAGAAAGACAACAAATTAGGCAAGCGTCCAAATAGACAAGTAAT
>NW_019014656.1:161687-171930 GCF_000150535.2 Carica papaya | reverse complement strand
TTTACACACTTAAAGAAATTAACACTGTATCTTAATCTGTTAATTAACTTGTTTGAAAAAAAAAGAAAAAAAAAGAAAGAGAGCAATAATATTTAAGGCTTGTGAGATGGGCACTGGTAGCACTTGGTGAATAAGCCAAAATTATGAATTTGATGAACGAAATTCAGCATGCTCGCCCATCCTCCAAACCCAAATCCAATCACAAACACCCATACCACCACAAATATGTTGATCGAGTATAATCCCGTCCATCCTCCAACCATTTTCGGTGGTCGCTCCACTGCGTTCTGTTCAAAATTAACGTTCATTATTTAATATATATTAGTAATACCCATTATTGAAGATGTAATTAGGAATGAAAACTTTGACTGACCTCTCGTGCAGCTGCAGGAGCAAAAGTGACCATGTGAGCCAAAGCAGGGATTATATAGACGGTGAAGCTGACGAGAAGAGAGCCAACTGTGGAGTTTATAGGACCGAAGAATGGGAAAATGATAGCCAGGAACCAAATGGGTATGACCACTGGTAATCTACCCACTGCTCTCTTCAACACACTTTTTGTCTCGTGTACTCCGATGAATTTTTCCCAGACGAAGTAAAGTGGAGTACACGCAAACCCAAATGTTATGAACTGTATACAAACACAAACCGATATGATCTCTCTATATATCTGTAAATATTAATTTAATCAATCATATTGTTCGTAATTACCTGGTGAATGAGCATGAGGACGACAGCAGTGTCTCTAAAACCAGACCTTGGGAGCAAGGAGAAGGCATTGGAGTGAGTGAGGAGTAAGTCTCCAAATGCCCAGTAAACAGCAGAAGCTGACGGAAGTGTGAGAGTTAACACATAAAGTGTTGCTAAAAAGTAGATTAGCTTGAACTTTTGTGGCTTCCACATCGCATGCATTATCTCCCTATCAATTTAATCACATACATATATATACACCCGTCAGAAATTATATACATATAGTATTAGCTAGCCGAAAATATAGAGGTGGGAAGTTGTTGAATGCATGCTCACACTGTCACAGCATGTCCACCAAAGGTGTATAGAATGTTGGTAGCTCCGGTAAAATACAGAACCATTTTGGCTGGCCCAGAGTGCTTCACTCCTTCCACCTAATTAATTCATAATATTGTAAATATCAATTATATAAGCATATTATATAATCCATATATATGTATATTATATACCTGGCCATGGAGGAGAGAAGCAACAGTGAGATACCAAGCAGTGTAAGTGGTCATCATGAGGCCTAAAAAAGACCACATTCGATAATTATGAAATGAAGGTATGAAAACAGTTGTTGCGCAGCAGGCGCCAAATATGTAAGTCCACGTTCTCTTGTCCAGATTGTCGTTAATGTAGTAAATATTGCTGCATGCATGCACCACCTTAATTATATTAATTAACTTAATCCAAATTAATTACAATTATAAATTAATTAATGAGATAAACATACCTTGCACAAGCAATTAGTTGAATCACGGATCCGAACAGAAGGAAAGTGCAGTTGAAAAATAAGCCTAAATTCCTCCAGTGCTTTCCCAGCAGCCCATCAAGAACTTCAAACCACTAATTATAACCCATCAAGTAACAAAACGTTAAATTATTGATTAATCGCAAAATCATTTACATAAGTAGCTAAAATTAACAAGAAATGGAAATTATGTAAGTTTGATTATAGATCACCTGAATAACATGGTTCCTGAAATCAACCTTCTCTCTCTCCTTCCTAGTTCTGTACTCAACATAAAGGACACTAATGAGATAAGCAGTCCAGCTTCCCATCAACCCATAAAACAGCTGAAATATAATCCCAGATAACATCCCCAGTTGTGAAAATGAATACGGCAACGTAAGCAGCACTTGTGCAACCTGCATAACTCATTGATTTCCAATAATCAGATTTTTGTGGGTGCGGGTCTCTCTCTCTCTCTCTCTATATATATATATATATATATATGTGTGTGTGTGTGTGTGTGTGTGTGTGTATCATGCATGCGTACCTGGTTAGAGGCACAGCTAAACCATGCATCATAGACGGATCCACCATGCCAAAACAGCTTAGATAATCTACTCTTTGACGAACGTGAATTGTCTTCTTCTCTTTCCATTTCAATGTAGTTTCCAGCAATCACAGTCTCAACCTTTTCAGAAGCCATTGTTACGGACTGAGTCTGTGGACTGTGACGGTGGTTGCTGGCGACTAATATCGACTCTTTAAATAGATAAAGAAAAGTGGGTTTCTTTCTTTTCTATCTTTATAAAGTTTCTCGGTCAATAATTGAGTCGCCCAAGTGGGGACCTGCCTTCTTCATATCCCTTAAAACATCGATATCATTGTATAATGTATTGGATTTCAACACAAGTTCCCCGATCACATGTTCTTTTTTTTTTTTTTTTTTTTTTTTTTTCCGGATGTTGGGTATGGCTTCAGCCTTAAGCTTTTGAATTGGCGGGTGATATATCTCTCTCCCCTACGGGTGACTAAAGCTCATCTCACTCTTCTTTGTTTTTATGGGCTTGACAGGAAGGTCACGGGCCCAACCTCTCATGCAATGCACGAACGGCATGGCCCACAAAGGGAGATACCTTCTCATCACCAAAGCAACCCATGTACGCTCGTTTCATCTTCACCGCTACTAGTTCAATATATATATATATATTTTGTTCTTCTAATAATAATAATAATGAGATGAAGAAAAAGTTGGGTCTTTGGGAGGGGGAGGGATGGGGTGAATGATTGCTTTGAGTCGGGGGACTTTGGTGGTAAACATGATTAGCACCGCACGTGTACCAACTGGCTTTACAAAAAGATTTAACACCTTTTTCCCTCCTTTCCTCCTTTTTAATCTCTATTACCTTATTATTAGGGTTAAGGAATCAAAATTTATTAGCCTTTTCTTTTCTTTCCTTTCCTTTTGGATTGGGTTAAATTAGTCTCTTCACTTTGGCCATTAATTAATTATTAGAGAGAGGATCCCAATCATGGTTTGGTTTGGTACGTTTCCAAGACCTAATTTGGAACTCGGGCGACATGTCTAAACCATCCTCATCTATACCGTGCTTCTCCTCCGTCAAATTTGGCCATTCTATTACAGCAACAATATTTACAAAGACTGAACTTTTTTTTCCAACATTTTTCTTTCTTTCTCTACTTCCTTTATCATAATTGAATCCATTTAGTCCGTCGAACACACTCTCGAGTCGAGTCACAACTAAATTTTTAAATGGGTTTGTTTTTCAATTTAAATAAGTATCTCATTATCTCATAATTTGTAAAATTGAAGTATGTTTCCATCACTCAGCATGTCATAATCATTCCATTGGAGACTTTTTTTTTTTTTTTTTTTCTTTCTCTCTTTATTTTCTTTTTATTTCTAAATTATGTGCTGTAGCTTTCTATTGGATTCTAAATATCTTTTTTTTTAATAAAAAAAATAATAAAGAAATAATAAGTTAAAGCAAGAAATAAGAGGGCAGATTTGAAGTCAACATAGAATACTATTAAAATCGATGGGAGGGTTATAATCATTTCATGTAGGCCAATGTTAATTATTCTGACCTTACATGTGCGGTGCAACTATGTCAAGATAATAGACTACTGTTGGATGCAGCGAAAGAAGAAAAGGAGAAGAAAATTGAGGGGACCTGAGGAGGAGAAATAGCCAGCTATGAGATGAAAGCAAGTAGCAAAATTGTACCCTCCACTTTTGACTCACGAAAATACATTTCATCCTATCTTATGGAGAAACAGATGAATCTGGTTTGCTTACCAAGTTTTTGACAACGATATATCATGTCTGTTTAATATATTTTGAAATAATGGTAACATTATTTAGCATGTGTTTGGTGGTGAATAGGATGAAATGTATAATTCTACTGTGTGAAAAAAAAAAAAAAAAAAAAAAAAAAAAATTGAATGAAAAGGTATTCAGTCTGGTGGGTCCTTTGAATTTCTGGGTCCTGGGCTTTTTAGGTTAACCTGGGTTCGATGTCAATGGAGAAAAGAAAATATTAGGGTTAGTTAGAGTGGACCTCAAGAGTTGGCCCTGTACCCAACTACACCAGATCTGGGCCAACCTCACCAGGCCTGACCATGATGCAACATAGTGTATAACAGTAAAAACAGGGAACATCTTGTAGTACAAGTTTTTGTGCGTTCTTGTTTGGAAATAGTTCATATATATATATATATATATATATATATATCTCTTGGTTTTGAAATTATATAAAGAATTTTCTTAGTTTAGTTGAATTCTCATTAAAAAATTTCACTTTTTAATTTAAATATTTCAAAGTGAATTGGCTTAGAGAATTTAATCCACATCCCTAAATAATTACATTACTTAAAAACATATCTTATTTAGATGGTTCTACAATAATTATTGAGATATAACTTAAGAGTTACTAACAATTGTGTAGTTTAACTTAATAGTTAATATAAATTTTTCTATGAGTTTGAATTAGATTATTTTTTTTATACGCGTATTTATTTAAATATTATTTATGTTGTATTATAATTAATATATATGTATACAAGATAAATTTTTATTAAAAAAATTTAATAATTATAAAATATAATAATTATGACCGAATGATTGAATAATAATGGATAATTAAAAGTTATGACAAAATTAATTTATGATAGGAAAAATATGAGTACGTTTACGTTTAGTTATTAGATGCTAAAATTAATTTTGTAACTATTTGATTTTAACTTTGGATTACCAAAAATCTTCATATAAGTGGAATTTTTGGTTAAAAAAACTACATTTATCCATAAATTAAAATTTTTATAGGCGTGGAGATGGTCCAGCATACAGTGTATCCGACACTTCTTGTGATTGATCCTTAGGAGAGGGTTACTTATCAGTGCAGAGAGGGTCTAAAGGCACATGATGGAGGATCCGGGTTGCATGGTATGTGGATGTGGCATTGAAGACGCCAATCATGTCTTGAGGGAGTGACATTAGACGAAGGCTCTTTGGCAAAAGATTATTCCTTTTAACGGTTTCCCACACTTCCTTTAGTATGCCTTTTAACAATTGGGTCTGTGCCAACTTATAAAATCAATACAATTAATATCTTTCCTTTTAGGATCGGAGGACGATATGTTACATACTGGTTATTATGGAAGCAGCGAAACACCCTGATTTTTTATGGTTAACCGCTCAACGTGGATAAATTGATACATGACATTTTTAGAATGACTAAGTACACGTTTCAATTCTCAAGCCTTAAATCAACAATGTCGAATCGCCACAGCCAAAAGCAGGAGACACTTGTTGATTAAGATTAACACAGATGGAATCCGTCACGAGAGCAATGACATTACCTGTGCAGGTGCGCTGGGTAAGGATAGTGATGAATATTGGCTCGGCGGACAGTTCAAGAAAATTAAATCTTGATCTGTTCTTTAGGCGGAGTTATGGGGAGCCTTAAAGGGACTCGAGCTTACTTGGATTCTTGGATCACACCATATTATCTTAAAAATAAATAGTGCACTCGTTGTTCAACTTTTGAACAAGGTGATCAATAACGAAAGACGATTGTCACAAATAGTAACTCCAACTTTTTATTAGTACTTAGAGCTTAACTCATGAAAGACTATAATGTAAAAATATAATATATACTTTGGAAAGGTAATTGAAATGGTGACTACCTGGCAAACCTGGTTTGCTTTCTTGTATTAAAAAAAAAAAAGAAAATGGTGGTAATTGGTAAAGAATAGGAGAGGTTGGCGAATGAAAGAGGAGCACGTGGGGATTGAGTGGGTCCAGATTCTATTGAAAGGTGAAACCAAAAGAGGAAGGTTGGAATCTGAATAAGCTTGCAGGAAGGGATTAGGAAAGGAATCAACAAGATTGCATTTCCCCATAATAATCACTAAACTAAACACGTATTCTTTTGCTTTATATTCTTCCTTTCCTAAATTTTCACTGCCTTCAATCTCCCTCCTTCACATAACACCGAACAGGAAACCAGATGGCCACACATTTTCATCTCCTCTCACCACTTCTCCTCCTCCTCTTTACCATTTCTTCAGGTATATCAGTTACACTTATATATATATACTGCACTGTTATACATAAAGGATTTATTACACTAATATTGTGTTATTAAATTAACAGGACCCAAATTATCAGAATGTGCAAGAATTTTTCACAATAGTAAACAACTGTAGATACACAATCTGGCCGGCAATTACACCGGGCGAAAACTTCAACGGTGGAGGTTTTGCATTAAAATCCGGCCAATCTATCGTCTTCAATGCACCAGTTGGATGGAGCGGACGCATTTGGGGCCGAACCGGCTGCAAGTTTGACAAAAACGGCAACGGTTCATGCCAGACAGGTGCATGCGGCACGTCTCTCAAGTGTAAAGCCTCAGGCGAACCTCCAGCTTCACTTGCCGAATTTACGCTCGCAGTTCTCGATTTTTACGACGTTAGTCTAGTTGATGGGTTTAATTTGCCTGTAGTTGTTACACCCATTAACGGTAGGGGAAACTGTACGATCGCCGGCTGCGACACTGACCTCCGACCAAATTGTCCGCCGGAGCTCGCCGTTAAATCTAACGGAAAGATTATAGCTTGCCGGAGTGCTTGCGACGTTTTCGACACCGATGCATATTGCTGTAGGGGTGTTTATGGAAATCCAGTAGTTTGTCAACCTACGTATTACTCCAAGAAGTTCAAGCAATCTTGTCCAACTGCGTATAGTTATGCATATGATGATCCTACCAGTATTTTTACATGTTCAGGAACTGATTACGTTGTTTCTTTCTGCTCTTCCAGGTATGAAATAATTGGTTTTTGATGCATTTTTCTTAGTGGGTTAAATTAATTATTGGTTTAAATTTATTGAACAAGTGTTTGTAGTTGGTTTCAGGAAGCAGACGGTTTGTACTTACCATAATCAGAGGTTGGCCTGCAGCAACAATGGATCACATAGCTTCAACCAATTGAATGGAAGATGGTGGCTTCTGATGCTCGCTGCGTTGTTAATGCTTCATATGCCACTTGATTTGTGATATTGAGAAGAAAAAGAAAGGACATTGAACATTCTTTTCCTAGTGAAACTCACTCTCAGAGACTTTTATGGCCTAATTATTTCAGAGGAATATATATACATATGTGTATATATATATATATGCACACATACAGATATATGTAACCATGTCTTTGGGTAGGCCTCACAATTGGGTGAAGATAAGAATTCATTTCCTTTACTCCAATAATCAATTATTTTTAGAGCCAACAGTGATAACTTCTTGCTTGGTTTAAATCTGTATTATTTTTTTATCTTAATTATTTCATATATAAAATTAATCATAATTTACATATCTGGAATACAATCCAATTAATTTTATCTGAATATTTCCATTTAATTAAATATAAAATGATTTACAATATTATTGTCATTCAAATATTTGTTTATTTTACATTCTATTTTTATTTTTGTTGCATTAAATTAAAATCTAAATGAAACTCAATCAGTATATCAGGAAATGGGGAGAAAGACATTAAAACTCAAGTTTTCCAAGAAATATAAATTTTTATTGTGCCAATTTATAAAGTCTTTTGTAGTTAAATATATTGTGATTAGAAGCATAAATACTTTAACAGAAATTGAAAAAAAAAAATCAATTTTAAATAATAACTTGTTGTCATTATTTTATTTTTATATTTACTGCTTTAATTTTTTTAAATAAAAATATATATGTTTCATTAATTAGATAATATATATATATCAATTATAATAAATTTTATTAATAAAAAATATTAAAAATACATAACTCAGACTCGAATTTATAAATCTTTATAAAATAAGAAAAATACTAACTATTCCATTAAAGAATGTGAACGTGAACGAAGCGAATTATTAAGATCTATATTCATACAACTAACCTCTAAGTTATATATTGAACACAGGCCTTAGAAAGTATAGGATCGGCCCAGCCCGATAATATGGGCCTAAGACTACGGAAAACTGGCTCTCCCTCTTCCAGTCACAAGCCCAGTAATAAATGACTGAAAATTCTTTTTTGATAAATAAAATTAAAAAAAAAAATCAGCGTCATAAGTACGCAAATACGATAGGGAGACAACTGATGTACTGCTGTCTCCTCCGCTGTATATATAATTGATCCCCCCGGTTCCGTTTTCTCTGTTGGAAGGAGAAAAGATCTGTCGAATTTTACAACCCTTGAATTACAAAGATGGCGACTGGTGGAAAGGTCTCCTTCAAAGTTACTCTCACTTCAGATCCAAAGCTCCCTTTCAAAGTGTCAGTATACCATTATAAACTATCATCTCCCAATTTACCCCTCCTATTTCTCTCTATCAATTTTCGTTAAGATTCACTTCCTTTTGCCTTCAATCGCCAAATTTCAGATTTAGCGTGCCAGAGGCAGCTCCATTCACCGCTGTTCTGAAATTCGCGGCCGAGGAATTCAAGGTCCCTCCCCAAACCAGCGCCATCATCACCAACGGTAATTTCGATGCCCTTCTCCTTCTATCTTATATTTATTTGGGTTTTTTATTTTGTTTTCCCATTTTCATATCTAGTTTACATTATATATATATATATATATATAAATATACCGAAACTGTATGTAAATTTTGAAGCTCCGTTTCACTTTTGGATGTCTCTGCACCCTGCATGCTGCCAGGAAATTTGTTGTTTCTTCGGAGCCATATAAATCTTCACATTGTCTAGTTTAACGTTCAACTAGTTGGTGTGTCATGGTAATCGTTCTTATAAACATAAATACTTTTTGGTCGTGTAAAATTATGATTTATAGTTGCTTCAGTCATCTGTATATTACAAATATTTATCCCGACTATAATTGAGAACGGTGAGGGGGCTTATACGCTTGTTTTATTGAAATTGAATAGCTTATTAGCCTCCATATTTATTAGCGCTGGTTCCTCATGTAATGATTTTTTTTTTTTTGTTGAAATGGAGTTGTGGAATGTTAGTTTCGGCAATCAGTGTGGAAATAAATAGTTGATGGTAAGTGAGAGAATTTAACCTAATTGTGGAGTTCATGAATTGTTTTTCAAGATTGGTAAAACTCCGGCCATGAAAAGTATAGGGTGTTCTTGTTAGCGGGTTTTTCAAGAGAATCGGGGTCTGATTTCTTAATAATCAGGCAAGATATTGTGGTTGAATCCAATACAAAGAACATCTATAGTAGGTTCTCTAGTTAGCCTCTGAGTCGGAAAGCTTGAGACAACTTTGAACTGTATGTATGTCCGCCTCAATATTTGAATGCACTGTTAGTTATTAAGGAGCAAGGTATATGCAGCTGTATTTCTCGTACTTAGTCAACTTTCTTCCTTACGACAATCAAGTTTTGCAGTATTCAGTCAATTGCTGTAAGAAGCATGTGCCAACTATGTTGTCTTTTGAGTTGTCTATCTCTGTTGTTCTTTTTGAGTAAGGGAATATTCATACATACACATACAGTCACGTGCGTGCGCATATATATTGGTTATTATCACCTAAGTTCTTTTTTTCTAAATTGTTATGGACTCTTCATGCAGATGGGGTTGGAATTAATCCTCAGCAAAGTGCAGGTGAGCCGTTGATTAAACTTCACAAGTTTTTTTCACCCTCATTATATTTTTCCATCTGTTTTTTTTTTTTCTTTTTCTTTTTCTTTTCTTTTGGAATTTTTTTTGTGGGGTGGAGGGAAAGGAGGGTGTGCCTGCATCTATAGCAGGAGCACCAGTTTAGTGTCAATGTGTATAAAAATTATGTTTGAAGTAAAAGATAGTAACTAACGATCTGTAACTGTTGCAAGTGAAATGTCATCGCTAAAAGAACCCACATATTTCAGCTATATAGAAAACCTTTAAACCTAGAATTTTAATATTTATTTAACAGGTTCCATAGGACGAGTTCAATGTTCTGAGATCTGAGACAATGAGTATAACTATCAGGAGTTTTTTCACTATATCTTGAAGTGGAAACTCTTTTCCAAGGGGAACCTTTCATGGGAATATAAATTCAATTTTCTTGTCCCTTCAAATTCTGTTAAATACGCTCTATTTCATTTGCAATTCTTACCATGCTTTTACACATTTGATGGGATAATAATACAAGTTCTTTCTCATTGATGGATGTTTTTCCCATCAAACTCCTAAATTCCATTGCTCATAGTTTAAGAAATGGGATATGCTCACTCACAGCCCCCCCCCCCTCTCTGCTTTTTATCTTTATAT